>JAEIFU010000218.1:0-185499 GCA_018904235.1 Lordiphosa stackelbergi | reverse complement strand
TGCTCCAATTGTGGACCTGCTCCGGCCTGAAACTCGTACTGTCTACGAGAAAGCCCTCTGCATCTTCAACCGCGGCTGCCAGCCGGGGCTTAATAAGCTTTTTCTAGGAAGCTTTCCTGCTGTGTTTAGCATGCAGAGTGGTCGATAGGCTGATGGGGTTTCGGGGTCCCTTCCCCTTGCTTATCAGGACTAATCGCTGTACCTTCCAAGGTTCGGGAAATGTTCCTGTACGAATGCACGCATTATACATATCAAGAAGCCTTTGTGGTCGTTGTTCTGCAATGACTTTAAGTACCTCTGCCGGAATATTACTGGGCCTGGTGCTTTCCCGTTTTTCAGGCTTTTGGCTGCTTTGGTGAGCTCGCTCTCAGTAAATAGTTCCACATGGTCTGATGGGCCCCTTGTCTCGGCTGGTCTGACCGGGTGAGTTGGAAAAAGTGCTTTCACGATGTTGTCCATTTTATCAGCTTCTAAATGGGGAAGTCCGCGGTTGGATAGTAAAAATATATAAATGGAATGAAAGTATTAAAATTATTTGACGACAGCTTTTATTCTCGAAACGAATTATTCTCTTCTTGCAAAGCTTCATTGCGTAAAAGGAAGAGGGGCCGACCACAGGTGGGGCGGTCTCAAGGTTGTTGTCTTGCTATTGCTCCAGTGCCGAAAGCTTTGCAAGCTTTCCACGCATATGATCTCGCTGAAGGCTACGCCGCACATGCACAAGACTACGACGCGTAAAAACAGCTGTCAACTTTTTCCCCTTCTTTGGTCGCATTGCTGCTTTGGAAACTTCATGATTTGCTTTTGTAAGCTGTTCGTTGACATAGAACGGAGCCTCCGATTCTATGCGAAGCATGTTCAATTTTAGTGGCTGCATAGTTTCTCTTCGGTAAATACCTATTGACCGTAGTGCAGCTTTATCACCAGCGCGCTCAGCTTCACTATGATGATTGGGTCTAAAACTGTGTGTGCCTGCATCCGAGGCCTTAGACGAAGAATTCGTTTACATCGGAGTACAGGTGAGATTTTCAATTGAAAGCATAGATTGTTGAAGACGGTTCTAAGGTTTTCGCCCTCCAACCATGGCACTCCATGCAGTCTCAAATCGGTAGAGTTTTCTGAGGCCTCTGCGTTCAGCTTGGCCTCAAGTTTAGCCTCCAGCATCTATATATATAAAAGAGTTCAACCTGACTGACTGACTGACTGACTGACTGACTGACTGACTGACTGGTGACCGTCGCACAGCCTATACCATAAAAGATAGGAAGATGAGATTTTCACAGTAGTTTTATCTTATGCTGAAAGTGAGTACTAAGAACGGATTTTGGAAAATTCTGTCGGGAAATGTGGAAAATTCGCGGAAAACTGTTGTATGAAAGTTTTTTGTTTTTCATCCGATCAAGTTCAAACTCATTTTCAAAGATCTATATGAAAATTCAACAACAACTGCATACCAATCTTCCGGAAAATTTTCCTCCCCTGGGTGGAAAGTGGGTGGTCAAGGTTGTATGGGCGAAACTATAGTTGCCAGCGATTAGCGCCAAACTCATTTTCAAAATTACACATAACGAAACATAAAAAAAGTGACTTTCAAATTTTGGAAAATCCATCCCCAAAGTCGGAAAATTCATGGAAAACTATTGTATGAAACTTTTTTGTTTATTATCCGATCATATTCAAACTCATTTTCAAAGATCTTTATGAAAACTGAACAATAACTGTGTTCCAATTTTCCGGAAAATCCCACCCAAAAAAGTCAGAAAAGCGCCGGAAAAGTTTGTATGGTAAACATTTGATTTTCATCCGAAAGACTTAAAACTTGGTTCGCAAGCATAGTACGCAAAATATTCGACACGTGTTTTCCCGATTTCGGAAAATCCGCCCACGAGGAAAATGGCTGGAAAATTCTGCATGCAAACAACTATTTTTCATCGGATTGGCTTGAAATTCGGTTAGTTAAGATACAATACGAAATAGTTTGAAATGTGATTTTCCGAAGTTGGAAAACTCGACCTGACGGTCGGAAAATTGCCGGAAAATTCTGCATGAAAAAAAACTATTTATCATCAGAGTGGCTTGAAACTCGGTTTGAAAGGACAGAATACGAAATAATTTAAAATGTGATTTTTCAATGTCGGAAAATCCGCCCCCAGGCGTGAAAATGCCCGGAAAATTCTACATGCAAAAGAATTATTTTTCATCTGATTGACTTGAAACTCGATTTGTAAGGTAAAAATGAAAATTCATTAGTGTTTTCATTTTCCGATGTTGGAAATAACGCCGGGATGTGGGTGGGATGTGGGAGGGATATGGATGGGATGTGGGTGGGATGTGGGCGGGAAGTGGGTGGGATGTGGGCGGGAAGTGGGTAGGATATGGGTGGAATGTAGGTGGGAAGATTATGGGATGGGGGCGGGAAGTGGAAGGGATGTGGGTGGGATGTGGTCGGGAAGTGGGAGGGATGTGGGTGGGATGTGGAAGGGATGTGGGCGGAATGTGGGCGGGAAGTGGGAGGGATGTGGATGGGATGTGAAAGAGATGTGGGAGGGATGTGGGAGGGATGTGGGTGGGATGTGGAAGGGATGTGGAAGGGATGTGGGCGGGAAATTGGGTGTAAAGTGGGTGGGATGTGGGTGGACTGTAGGTGGGAAGTGGATAGGATGTGGATGGGATGTGGGCGGAAAGTGGGCGGGAAGTGGGTGGGATGTGGGCGGGAAGTGGGTGGGATGTGGAAGGGATGTGGGCGGGATGTGGGCGGGAAGTGGGAGGGATGTGGATGGGATGTGAAAGAGATGTGGGAGGGATGTGGGTGGGATGTGGAAGGGATGTGGAAAGGATGTGGGCGGGAAGTGGGAGGGATGTGGGAGGGATGTGGGTGGGATGTGGGTGGTATGTTGGTGGGATGTGGTCGGGTTGTGGGCGGAAAGTGGGTGGGAAATGAGTGGGAAGTGGGGGAAATTGGGTGTAAAGTGGGTGGGATGTGGGTGGACTGTAGGTGGGAAGTGGATAGGATGTGGATGGGATGTGGGCGGAAGTAGGAGGGATGTGGGCGGGAAGTGGATAGGATGTGGATGGGATGTGGGCGGGAAGTGGATAGGATGTGGATGGGATGTGGGCGGGATGTGGGAGGGATGCGGATGGTATGTGGGCGGGAAGTGGGAGGGATGTGGGTGGGATGTGGGCGGGAAGAGGGAGGGATGTGGGTGGGATGTGGAAGTGATGTGGGCGGGATGTGGGCGGAAAGTGGGTGGGAAGTGAGTGGGAACTGGTGGAATTGGGTGGAGAGTGGGTGGGAGGGATGGGGGTGGGAGTTGAAGGAAAAAACAATCAGCAAAGTTCGATTTCTGGGTTCTGCGGTGTATTATTATATCTATTATTGTTTGGTTTTATACTGTTGAAAGCGCAGCGAAGCGCGTCGGGTTATTTGCTAGTACATATATATTTCACGGCATTCATCTCTCGGTTTGCAGGTCACGTGTGGATTTTTGTTCTCTAATAGCTTCAGGATTCCCACCGAAGCATTAAATCCAATGTAATAATTCAACTCCACATTAAAACGAGAAAGGCAAAGCTAACTTCGTCTGTACCGAAGTTTTGATACACTTGAAATAGCTTGTCTCAACGGTTAGCGACTTCGACCAAACTTCGCAGATCAGCTTAAAAACATTACATATTGCCCATGACCGTGTTTAACAGCAGTAATATTGAGAACAAACCAGTTTTTCTTACTAAAATCCATTTTCCGAACGAACATTTGTATGGCAGCTACAAGAAGTAGTCATCCGATCCGGTCGGTTCCGACATATTAGCAGCGTGCAGTAAAAAGAAGACTCTGTGCAAAGTTTCAGCTCGATAGCTCCAAAACTGAGGGACTAGTTCGCGTAGAAACAGACAGACGGACAGACGGACGGACGGACAGACGGACAGACGGACGGACAAAGCTTAATCGACTCAGCTCGTCATGCTGATCAAGAATATATATACTTTATGTGGTCGGAGATGATTCCTTCTATGCGTTGCACACTTCTGGGCAAAATTATAATACACTTTTCAAGTGTATAAAAAGGGTAAACAGCTGACTCAACTTCGATGGGGTGGTAGCAGAAAAGACTTTTTGTAATTTTTCCGACACCCACCAGTCGGAATGTCGGCAGCAAAAGTTCGACAAAAATTATCGATTGGCATATTTTGAAACTGACAGTAAGATTTTGCATTGCCCATGACTTCTACATTCCATAATTCCTCCAATCATCCCTTAACTAAATTCAAATGCAAGCAAATCAGCGCAGTTTGACCGTTTCACATTTGATGGTATTTTGATGAAGTGTGGTGTTTTGGCGTTGAACAGTCACACTGCACCGCACGCTAGCCCCCCTCCATAATAAGTTGTCAATTCCGCTAGCAGACGGTTTAGTTTGTCTGATTACTAAGCTTTGAGCATGACTTTATGTTTCTGCTCTCTGCTTGCAGACTGCAAAGAAAGTTGTATTGGAGTAAAAAACTAATTCGAAAAGCATTTGCTATCAAACCAGAAAACCATCTTTTACGTCAAAAAAATTTCGTTTTTTCGGTCCATCGAAGTCAATTTTTTTATAATTTTGGTCGTAGTGGTATGTAAAGACCGTTTCTTCGGTTTTCGCGAAAAAAAATTGGCCTACGGCGCATTGTTCAATTATTTCCCACAGGGCGTACGTATGTTACAGAAAAGATTTCAATGCTAAGAATAAGGAAAAAACTATTCTTATTATATAATGAAGTTGAAAATTCAGAACCACACAGCCCGAAATTTAAATATGAAGACCCGAAATAAAATCGAATTTGAAATTAGAATTTTAATCTTGAATCAAGTATTTTCGTACACACCGAACTATTGACAACATTTGTACTGGATTCAAGTTCAAATCTCTGGAAATTTTTCTGAATGTAATAAACTTCGTATGATTATAATCATAATTATGTAATGTCTGTGCTAAGTCTTGACTATGCATAAATTGTTTGTATCCATCCAATCACTGGCAATGGGCGAGTTACGAAAAAGGCAGCAACACAATTTTTATTTTGGTTACAAAAAAAAAAACAAAGATTTGAATTATTATTTATTCTCCCCTAGTAGAGCAACTTTATTGTTTCGAATTGCTACAATTTTTAATTCCTTCTACACGATTAGTTTGCCGTTTCGAATTGAGGGAGAAATTAGCAACAAGAACAGTTCCCACATAGTATGACAGAGGATCTGCTACTCCACCTCCACTCTCGACTTGTTTATGGTGTCGTAAACCAAGTGAGCCTACTTCGCCTAGAGTCGCTTTCCAACGTCCCGCCTCGTTCCTCCCTTAACACGCACTGATTTGCTTCTCCCCACACAGTTCCTGTTATGCATATTCGCCCATGCGGGCCGACACATTTACATATGGCCTGGCTTCTGGAATAAGTTTTTTTTTACAGAAATTTATGCAATTTACCTAATAGAAGTGCAAAAATGCTGCACATAAACTATTAAAAAGGCTGGGCAAAAATTTATTTAAATCCAAAAACACAAACACGCAAAACACACAAATTTTCCAATATTTATTGCCTGGGCAGAAAAGACCTCTTTAATAATTTAAAATGTCAAATGGTGAACTAAATCCGCTTGGTTGGATTAACTGCTGAAAAAGTAACAAAATAAATTGTTTTCAACCGCATTTGCTTTTTTCAGTTGCATTTTTATGAAATCTGTGTTAAGGCGACTTAAAGTTGGCATCAAGTTTGGCGATTTCAGTTCGCACAACTCTCGCTTAGAATTTATTTCAACGCCACACGCAAATTTAATTGCTTAGCCATTCCATTATGTCCTTTTCCTGGCGGGACAATAAATAGTTTATTTAAGCATTCAGCTTCACTGACGAATGGGACAAAGCAAGACAAAGCCAAAAGGGGGAAGGGGAAGGCAGAGCCACAACATGCGTCGAAATGAAGAAATGAAAATTTCATTGTTTTTGTGCCCCAAGTGTTTGAAAAAGTGTCGCATTTTGATTGCGTTTTTCCTTACATTAAACAGCGCTTGGGCGTTGCTGGGCACGCTTGGGTGGCTAGGTGGTATTATCAACCCAGGGGGAGGAGGACTTCTGTCACCCTACCATGTCAGCTTTCCACTTGACTCTTCTGGCTTTGAAGTGCCTGGCCCGGCTTTGAAGCTCCCACTCTGCACTTACACCTCGCATTGAAGTCATCGTTCTCGTCATCCTTGCTGTTTGTGTAGTGGCCCTGGATGGCCACGCCCCCTGTCATGGCTTGGCAGCTCGAGAGCAGCAAACGCGTGGCGCAGTCATCTTTAATTCATGATGCCGAGACTTTTTTTTTGGTGGTTTGCATTTGTTGGCCAGTCACCAGCTAGAAAAAGCATAGAATTTAAAGCCGGCTTAGGCGTGCGACATTGAAGCAGCGAAGAACAAGAAGTTGAAAAACTCTCTATCAGGGAATAAAACCGGAGGAAATATCGGTGAAGGTTACGGTCGCCGCCATTAAAATCAAATTGCTTCGTTTACAGTTATCAGTTTATATTTCGGCTACAATATTATTGTTTCGGCTAGCATTTTTAAACCGGTTAAATATATGCTTAAATTTAAATGCAACATAACACGAGTAAAAAGTTGTTGCAATCTAATCATTAGAGAGCTGTTTTGGAGACAGAGTGTATGTTGAACAAAATCAATATAAAAAACCACAAAAACAAAATTCAATTTGTTATTTATTGGATTTATTATAAACGATATACTAGAAATTTCTCGTTCAACACTTGCTTGATTAAGCCCCGTACTCAGAACGACAGAAAATTCTATTCGTCACATTATTAAATATAATTAGAAACATCCAGGCTTTGCTTTGATGCCTATGTGCATTTAGAAAGTGTTTCTATTCAGGAGAAACTAGCTGGCCCGGCGAAATTCGTACCGTCAATGAATACAGTGATACCTTTTAGCTAAAATTAATGAGTGAGTTTAAATTGACGCAAAAAAATGAAAGAACAAAATTTATTAATTAATATTGTTCATAAGGATAATTCGGATAATATATTTAAAGCTAATGGAGTGGCGACAAGACATTTCCTTTGTTGAAACTATGTATTTTGCAGTATGGGTTAAACTTAGCTTGAATCTCTTCAGTGAAGCACCTTGTGATATACGAGATTTTTCGTTTTGTTATTCGGCGCCACAACAAATAAAATAAATAGAGGAAAGCCAACTTGGGCCAACGCACACTGGGCCAGCAGCCCGAAATTTTGGCCAAAAGTCCCAATTTTTGGTTTGGGAAACTGGATAAAACGAAGGTCGGCAATGATTTTGAATACATATAGCTATTTTCTGGCAAAATTTGGAACCGTTTTACAGAATAGTTTTTGAATGCCAGCCGTTCAAAGTTGATTTTTCTTAAAATTCCTGCAAAAAAAAAAAAAAAAGTCAAAGTTGTAAAAGCAACAGCTTCCGCAATTTGATTTCTTATTTTCGACTTCGCACTAGATTGCCATAAAAAATTATTAAGAAGATTCCATTCGAAAGCGTTTACATAAAAAATTGAAACAATCTAAAATTTTGTGCCTTTTTTTACATTTGGCCTCTTTGTGTTAAAAGTACCCAAAGGTACCTCTCTTAATTTACCTGCAATATTGCTTATTATTTTTTTGAATAATGTACAATAGCTGTAGGTATGCGCTTTTGCGCGGTTTGGCTTTGAATTTTTAAATTATCGCATTTAAAACTATATTCCCATTTGAAATCAAGAATGTTTTGTTAAAAAGTCAGCCTAGAAGTATGCTTTTTTCTCAACTTCGGAAAATAACACATGGACTCTGAGGTAAACTATTTTCATACTAAGCCAATTTGAATGTGTTAAAATGTGTAGCATACTCTTAAAAGCACTGGAGGTTAATTGTAATGTGTTAAAAAATTATATTATTGATTAATTAAATTTTTATTTTTATTTTGTTTTTTCAAGTATTGAATCTTAAGAGGAGGTAAAATAGGTGGAAAAATCGGTGAGGGTAGTCAGATTGACTAAAAGTTCTCGACAGGGTGGGCAATCAAGTTCAAAACCTGCTTGGGTCAATATCTCATAAACCATTGGACATATCAAGATATATTAATTTTTTTTAGTTATCTGGTACTTATATATACTTCTATGCAGGAATTGGGTCAAATCAAATTACAAGTGTTTTTTCTATAATTAAAAAACGAAAAAGTTGAAATATTTTTCAACTTTGATTTAGATTATCTATATCGTATAATTTTTTTTTTTGTTGCTTTACAAATTATGTGCGTTAAGTTCAATCTTTTAAGATCATTTCGTCGAAAATTTCAGCTTCCTAGCTAGGCTGGTGTAAAAATGCCAGAGTTTTGGCCAAAAAATAAAAATCCTGGCCCACAGTGCAACGAGCGAAGTTTATATACCCTTGGAGCATAAAATATAGGATATATTATTTCAATTTTGATCAAACGCTCCAAAATTGTGTGGAAACAGATAATTTTCATTACTGGAAGGTATAAAGACTCTACCTTTGAAAACATAAAAGTTTTTCCTACTAGAAGTACTTTTTCGACTGATCGTACTTACGGCAGCTATATGCTATAGTTTTCCGATTAAGATCAAACTATCAAACATATTATATTGATCAGTAACTGTTTGGGAGCGATAGCATGAAAAACAAAAAATTTTTCTTACTAAGACTTTTTTCAAAACTATTGTTTCCCGATTTTCATTTTTATACCCTGTACCCATTAAAAATGGGTAAAAGGCAGAGCTCCCAAAAAATGCTCCCTTTTCACAGGCTGTCAGATAGAATACAGTCACTCTCAGACACTATGAAAATGTGAAACGAATTGACATCTCACCTCTGACTATTCACAAAGTGCTCTTTGCTCAATCAATGAGAGATTTTTCTAGCTTGCTTTGCTCATGTGTTTCCTTGAGACACTTTGCTGGGCAGAATTTTTCGAAAGTGTCTTCTAAGCATGTGTGTGTGCCTCAATTAAATATATGTATGTATGCATGTGTGTGCTTTTGTAGAAGGCAAAACAATACATCGACGCTGTTGATTCTTGTTAATTAGCCTATAATGGCAATACCTTAAATTCATCGCTTTGCAGCGAATGTAGTATAATATTATCTGGTCCCCATGTTAAACATTTTAAGGCGGTATTGACGGCTTAACATAACAAAGTGTTTAATGAGGTATGAAAAAATGCAAGGAAAATAAAAATTGCTATCGAGGCAAATAAACAAACAATAATTGCGTCTAAAGTAAAAATTGTATCCACTGCCGGCAGGCCATTTTTACTATAAGCCTGCAAAGGGTTTCGTGAAATTGTGAACAAAATATAAATTTAATGCCCTGCAAATGTCTCCAATAGCCTCGAGAAATATGGATCATGTCCAAGTGAAAGGGCTGTCCATAAAAGACGATATAAAGGTTATGGTTAAACGCAAGCTCATATCGTTTTAAATTGTTTTGGCCACCAGACTGGAGAAATTAGTCCAAGGAATTCATTTGCAAATAATTAAATGTACGCTGTTAAAGGCTGAGATTGTCGTGAAAACGCTTGGGATGATCCAGCTACTTAATGCTTAAAAATAAGTGTTTAAATTATAATACATCAAATATTGTATATTTTTAAACATATTTTAATCCTAGTAGGCCAAGGTGAGTGTGTAACACAACAACAAAAAGACACTTTGGCTCGGACACTTGGCTCGATTTGCTCAGTAGCTTATGCTCAGCTGCTGACACCCAAACGAAATTGTCCCCATCAAACTGTTATAGTCAGACAGCTCAGTGTGTTTCTCTCATCGATTACTATGAAACAGAAAACACTAGAAAATCAAAATCTAGTGTTCTGTTGAGAGAGTGAGCAACTGTGTTCAAGTTTTTCCTGTCATTTCGGTGAGCAGACAGCATAGAAAAATTTGGTTGACCATATTTTGCGAGCTCTGGTAAAAGGGGATAATGAAGTTGTGCAAATGTATGTAACAGGGAGAAGGAAACATCTCCGACCCTATAAAGTATATATATTCTTGATCAGCATCAATAGCCGAGTCGATTTAGCCATGTCCGTCTGTCCGTCTGTCCGTCCGTCCGTCTGTCTGTATGAACGCGTCGATCTCAGAGATGGTAAGAGATAGAGGTTTGACATGTATGGGACAAATGCTTCTTTTATCTGTACGCAGATCAAGTTTGTTTCAAATTTTGGCCACGCCCCCTCCCGCCCCCGTAATTTGGAAAAAACGTTATATCTGCCACAGTGTTGAAGATAGACGATTCGTTCTTTCTAGAGATAGTTAGTAATTAGCAAAATAAATCGATTTGCCGAAGAAATGATAAAAATCGGATGAACGGTTCAGAAGTTATGAGCAAAAAAGCGAATCAAGCCCCCACGCAACCACCCCACCCACCCTAAAAAAAATGTTGCATACTTTCCGGATGGTACTGGATGGAGCCGACTTTAACTTACGCTCTCGTTGTCAATTGTACAGGGTATATTGAAGTCGGGCTACTCGACTGCAACGGTCTTACTTGTCAATTTTGTGAAAGCATAGGAAACTTAAAAATACTTGGCTTGGGTACGATTGCGTCGAAAACAAAAAAGTTTTTCTTACTAAGACTTCTTTTTCGACCGATGGTTCCACACAAATGTACAGCGTATTTGTATCAAAAGACTTCGTGCAAAGTTTGTTTAAAAAAAAACGAGAGCGTAAGTTAAAGTCGGCTTTAACCGACTTCGATATACCCGTTTCTCATGAAAAAACATGTTTAATAGTGTTCCCGCGTACCTTAGTGTGACCATCCAAAAAGTATGCAACATTTTTTTAGGGTGGTAGCGGGGAGGGCTTGGTTCCCTTTTTTGCTTATAACTTGAGAACCTCTCATCCGATCTTTATCATTCCTTCGGTAAATCGATTCATTATGCTAATTACTAACTATCTGTAGAAGTTACGAATCCTCTATCTTTAAAACTGTAGGAGATATAGCTTTTTTTCCAAATTGCGGGGGCGGGAGGGGTCGTGGCCAAAATTTGAAACAAACTTGATCTGCGTGCAGACAAAAGAAGCATTTGTCCCATACATGCTAGACCTCTATCTCTTACCATCTCTGAGATCTAGGTGTTCATACAGACGGACAAGGCTAAATCTTTTCGGCTGTTGATGCTGATCAAGAATATATATACTTTATATGGTCGGAAATGATTCCTTCTGCCTGTTACATACATTTGCACGACTTTAGTATACCCTTTTTACTCTACGAGTAACGGGTATAAATACTCAAGGGTTGGCCCCGTGAATTGTTAATGGAAAATTTAATTCGTTTAATCTAGGGTTGTCGGATATTTTAAAAATATCGGAAAATATAAAAATATGTATGAACACCTAGATCTCAGAAATGGTAAGAGATAGCGGTTTGACATGTATAGGACAAATGCTTCTTTTATCTGCACGCAGATCAAGTTTGTTTTAAATTTTGGCCACGCTCCCTCCCGCCCCCGCAATTTGGAAAAAACGTTATTTCTCCTACAGTTTTAAAGATAGACGATTCGTACCTTCTAGAGATAGTTAGTAATTAGCAAAATGAATGAATTTGCTGAAGAAATGATAAAGCCACGCCCCTTCCACCCTTTTACAACCAACATCGCACAATTTTAGAAGGAGAGAGAGAGAGAGAGAGGGAGAGATAGAGATAGAGAAAGAGAGAGTAACGGGTATTCCAAAGTCGAGCACCGCCGACTTTAACTTACGCTCTCGTTATATAAATATTTTGGTGTCAAAAAAATCGATAATATATCGAATATTCGATAATTTTCAATAAAAAACGAACAGGTCTGTTGAGGTGATTGGTGATTAATAAGAGTAATCAGAACTATATTCTGACTGCGCTTAAAAAATATAGATTTGATGTATATTTAGTAAATTAACAAAAAATATTTATTTTCTATTTAATTTTTAACATAAGTTCTGAATTTCAATTTTTGGGACGAAAGAACTGTTTAATTTTTAAATTCATCAACTTTCAACATAGAGCATTTGAACTACAAAGCATAAGAAACGAGAAAGGCAAAGCTAACTTCGTCTGTGCCGAAGTTCTGATACACTTGAAAAAGCTTGTTTCAACGGTTAGCGACTTTGACCAAACTTGACAGATCAGCTTAATAACATTCAATGTTACCCATTACCGTGTTTGAGAGCGATAATATTGAGAACAGAACAGTTTTTCTCACTAAAACCCATTTTCCGATCAAACATTTGTATGGCAGCTACAAGAAGTAGTCATCCGATCCGGTCGGTTCCGACATATTTGCGGCGTGCAGTCAAATGAAGACTCTGTGCAAAGATTCAACTCGATAGCTTCAAAACCGAGGGACTAATTCGCGTAGAAACTGACAGACAGACAGACGGACGGACGGACAAAGCTTAATCGACTCAGCTCGTCATGCTGATCACGAATTTAAATACTTTTTGTGGTTGGAGATGATTCCTCCTATGCGTTGCAAACTTCTGGGCAAAATTATAATACACTTTTCAAGTGTATAAAAACTTATTCAGTTAAATCTACGAAACGTGAAAACTTCTGACTTTACCAATAACACTAGTTTACAAAAATAAAAAACATAATTGACCCATTTCAACTGAAATATTTTTTTTGGGTAGTTTGGAATGCTGATTTCAAAAATCGATAAATGGCTCGGTTTTTGAAATATGAAATTTTTCATTTTTTCGGTAGGTGCTCTTACATTTTAAGCCAATACTGGCTTTATAAATTTCATATAGAGTCAAGCAATATATGAATCGAAAGATAATCAAGTTGCCAATAATTGGGTAGAACATTGTTTTAAAATCGGTTAAGTAGTTTGGATTGATCGACCAAATATATTTCAAAACGAGAGCGTAAGTTAAAGTCGGCTCTAACCGACTTCGATAAACCCGTTACTCATGAAAAAACATGTTTAACAGTGCTCCTGCTTTCCTTAGGGTGACCATTCGAAAAGTATGCAAAATTTTTTTTAGGGTAAGTGGGGTGGTAGCGGGGGGGCTTGGTTCATCCGATTTTTATCATTTCTTCGGCAAATCGATTCATTTTGCTAATTACTAACTATCTCTCAAAAGTTCAAATCGTCTATCTTCAAAACTGTGGGAGATATAACGTTTTTTCCAAATTGCGGGGGCGGGAGGAGGCGTGGCCAAAATTTGAAACAAACTTGATCTGCGTGCAGATAAAAGAAGCATTTGTCCCATACATGTCAAACCTCTATCTCTTACCATCTCTGAGATCTAGGTGTTCATACAGACAGACGGACGGACGGACGGACGGACAGACGGACAAGGCTTAATCGACTCGGCTGTTGATGCTGATCAAAAATATATATACTTTATATGGTCGGAAATGATTCCTTCTGCCTGTTACATACATTTGCACGACTTTAGTATACCCTTTTTACTCTACGAGTAACGGGTATAAAAATAAATTTTTGCTCGAAAATGCAAGATATTTAACTTTTTAACACCTATTAAAAATATATAAAAATAAAAAAAAAACAATTTTTTATTTTTCTACTTAAGAATCGCACTTGTACGTTTCAAGTTCTTCCGAAGCTTCGGTAAAGAGTATAAAAACGGTAAAAGTAGGTATGAAAGATTTTGACTTTTGAAAATTTGTGTTCTTTTGTGTGTGTAATGGACGACTATTTATGTATTTTTTATATTCTGTACCGAAGGTACATAGAGTATATTAAGTTTGTGCAAAAGTATGTAACAGGGAGAAGGAATAATTTCCGACCCTATAAAGTATATATATTCTTGATCAGCATCAACAGCCGAGTCGATATAGCCATGTCCGTCTGTCCGTCTGTCCGTCCGTATGAACAAACAGATCTCAGAGATGGTAAGAGATAGAGGTTTGACATGTACGGTAGAAATGTTTCTTATACTTGCAGGCAGATCAAGTTTATTTTTAATTTTTGCCACGCCCCCTCCCGCCCCCGCAATTTTGAAAAAACGTCATATCTCCCACAGTTTTGTAGATAGATGATCCGTACCTTCTAGAGATAGTTAGTCATTATTAATATCTATCTATTTGCCGAAGAAATGATAAAGATCGGATCAGCGGTTCTCAAGTTATGATAAAAAAAGTGTAATAAAGACGCCTCCCACGCACACGCAAACAACACCGCACTGCATGCATCAAAGAGAGAGAGAGAGAGAGAGAGAGAGAGAGAGAAAAAACAACTTAGAGATGAACACAGTGGCAGCGACGCATTCAGCATATACACCGGGTACAGAGTATGTTATAGTCGGGCTTGACCGACTTTCTCACTTGTTTTATATTGTGGTATCGTGATGTACATTAAATGTCAATAAAAAAAGGATATAACAGGGTCGGACATGTTGAATCTACAGAAGATCTAATGTAAATCAATTATAAGTTTATATTTTAAATCTTCGAAATTTTTTGACAGAAAATCAAGCAAAACAGACATCAGCAGAAAATGCGAGAATAAAATGGGAGCATTCAAAGGTAAATATGCAAACTGATTAATTGAGTGTTTTAACAAATAATGGTTTTTAATGTAAATCAAATAAAATAAAGGAAACTGAGCTACGTATGATATGCAAGGACTATATTTTGAAAGATGTTAAATTTGAAAAGTAAATACTTTTTTCGTTTCATAATTTGAATTCATTAACAAATTTGCAGAACTTCTAATATTATAAATGAACAAAAAATATTTATCTTAAGTTAACTTAATAAATATACATTAACTAGTAGACCCGCGCGCTTCGCTGCTTACTAAATGAATTTATTGTTTAATTTGTCTATTTTGAAATGTTCCGTTTTAAAGAATGACAAAAAATGAAAAGAAATAGGCGTTCAAACACACATTTTTAGACCAACACATTTGCAAATTGAAGCCCCGACTTTTCTTATAAAGTTTCAGCCTGAAAGTATGCCATGTTTGTGAAGGTGTGTCCGATTTAAAGTTGTTTAGCTAAAACTGCTTTTTATATATTTGACTGCTGACAGAGTCTAAACTTCGTTCAGTGGTAATTCTGGCTCCAAAGACGAGAAATACACCAGGTATTTCGGTTCGATTGTTTTTAATAGGGAAACCGTTCAGGTTTTTATTACAAACATTAGCGGCGTGCCGTCCATTATTTAAACATATGAGGGTTGTAGTGACCTGCATTGATTTTATTCAAAGTTTTTGTGATTTTCATAGCGCTGGCTTAAGGCCAATGGTTGGTTACAATAGTTGTCAGAAAAGTCGGGGTTTGAGTTTGCAATCCTCAAGTCTTTATTCGACGAAGTCGTAAAAAAATAGAAAAGAATGCCAGTGGTTGGAGTGTGAATAAGCAGACAAGTCTGCTGATGAGGATTTGGGGACAAATTCCGAAACAGTTCTGTCCAGACATATCAATTGCTGTTCCGATAAAAAAGTTGTGAGCTTTCTATGTTGAATTGTGTTGATTGTATTAAATTGTAACCAACCATTGACCTTGAGCCAGCGATGTAAAACGCACAAAATATTTTTGAAATATCCGACAACCCAATTGCAAACCGATTCGATTCACGGGCTGCCTCTCTTTGCTCTTGTGTTTGCGAAACACGAATTCGGGCCATACTTATGGGGCGCTCCTCTAGTGCGTCTTCTCGTCCTTCTCATTGGATTGATTCAAAATGTTACGAAGTCTAATTGCATTTCTAGGATTAGATAGGATATCTTTGCCGGGCTTAGAGTATATTAAGTTTGTGCTAATGTATGAAACAACCAGTAAGAAGGGTCTATAAAGTATATATTCATGATATACACCAAAAGCGAAGCTAAAAGTAGCGATTTTTTGTGGACCGATTGGCTTAAGCGACTATGTACCCATCGACAGTTGCCAACATTTAAATCTTGACTAAAATCTAAACGTATTATAAAATATTGTAAAATTTCGCCATTTTTTTAAATAATTGCCTTTAAACGAGTTTAAATTTGCTAGTCTGCTATTCGGGGCGAAAAAAATACTTCACATCAAAGATCTTAAAAAGCCGTTCAACCGCTTTTGAGATATAAGTAGTGTAACACGCACGGCTTTTTTATACACTTGAAAAGTGTATTATAATTTTGCCCAGAAGTGTGCAACGCATAGAAGGAATCATCTCCGACCACATAAAGTATATATATTCTTGATCAGCATGACGAGCTGAGTCGATTAAGCTTTGTCCGTCCGTCTGTCTGTTTCTACGCGAACTAGTCCCTCAGTTTTGGAGCTATCGAGCTGAAACTTTGCACAGAGTCTTCTTTTTACTGCACGCTGCTAATATGTCGGAACTGACCGGATCGGATGACTACTTCTTGTAGCTGCCATACAAATGTTCGTTCGGAAAATGGATTTTAGTAAGAAAAACTGGTTTGTTCTCAATATTACTGCTCTTAAACACGGTCATGGGTAATATGTAATGTTTTTAAGCTGATCTGCGAAGTTTGGTCGAAGTCGCTAACCGTTGAGACAAGCTATTTCAAGTGTATCAAAACTTCGGTACAGATGAAGTTGCTTTGCCTTTCTCGTTTTATTTAACAGGGAGAAGAAATCATTTCCGACCCTATAAAGTATATATATTCTTGATCAGCATCAACAGCCGTCCGTATGAAAAAACAGATCGCAGAGATGGTAAGAGATAGAGGTTTGGCATGTATGGGACAAATGCTTCTTATACTTGCAGGCAGATCACCACGCCCCCTCCCGCCCCCGCAATTTTGAAAAAATGTCATATCTTCTAGAATTTTGTAGATAGATGATTCGTACCTTCTAAAGATAGTTAGTCAATAGCAATATAAATCGATTTGCCGAAGAAGTGATAAAGATCGGATGAGCAGTTCTTAAGTAATAAGCAAAAAAGTGAATCACCCCACACAGCGATCAGCAAGGGATAAAAAAACTGATGCGAAAGGTATCAAACTGGTTGAATTATGCAATTATTCGATTCGGAAGTACTCAACGGGCTAACTATGGGAGTCGCAGAGGGAAATTATACCTTCGTTCGTGGACAATCGTGCTCCACGATCGACTACTGTGCAGCAGGGGGAAAATGGAACGTGGTAATCCGCGATTTTGAAATTAAGGAAGAAATTTTCCAGAGAAAACCAGAACCACATGCCGATCATCGTAGCTCTCACGGTAAAACCCCTTAGCCCAGGAACAACGCATTCGGACTTGGATGCATGACAGAAGTCCATATATCATTCAAACTCGGCACGTCAGAAGGCATAGGGAAACCTGAAACCGTTTCGTTTGTTGTTGTAACCGTTAACAGTTTGGGTGACGTCACGCGCCAGAATTCAGGTTACGCGTTTCTCCTTACGATCTCAGTACTTCAGATGCACTTAATTTGTATATCGAAGGGAGGAAGACCTGAGCCGTAAGCTTACGAACCTCTGATTTTTGCATGCCTCTTGTGTAAAATGTCACTCCCATAATCAACATCACTATATTTAAGTTTATTGGCAAATTTTATTGACATTTAATTTCGTTTACAAACGAAGAACTATTTTTGTGTACTTCTACTATTATTAATGATGTTCTCTATGATACCTTTGGTTGCTAATAGTAGGGATGATTGTTAGTCATATGGCCTTTAAATGTGTTCTGCTTTATAGTTTTTGCAGGAGTGACCTGTGTTAGGTAAACAAAATTATTAATATTAACAAGATTAATGCTATTTAGTCCCTAGCTGTAACTCACCAACAATATGTTGCGCATTTATTATTAATAAATTTTTACACTATGTATCTATCGCTCTGCTGCGCTCACCTCTAAGTTTCTCTCTCTCCCTCTCTCTCTCTCTCTCTAAGGTTGTACGGCGTTGGTTGTGAAAGGATGGGAGGGGGTGGCGGGGGGTAATTCACTTCTTTGATCATAACTTGAGAACCGCTCATCCGATCTGAATCATTTCTTTGGCAAATCGATACATATTGCTAATGACTAACTATCTCTAAAAAGTACGAATCCTCTATCTACAAAACTGTGGCAGATATGACGACGATATTGGGGCGGGAGGGGGCGTAGCAAAAATTGAAAATAAACTTGCTCTGTCTGCAAGTATAAGAAGCATTTGTCCCATACATGCCAAACCTCTATCTCTTACCATCTCTGAGATCTGTTTGTTCATACGGACGGACGGAAGGACACATGGACGGACAGACGGATAGACAGCCAGACATGGCAATATCGACTCTGCTGTTGATGTTGATTAAGAATATATGTACTTTAGAGGGTCCGAAATGATTCCTTCTCCCTGTTACATACTTTTGCACAAACTTATTATACTCTATGTACCTTCGGTACAGAGTATAAAAATAGAGGGAAGCTAAATTCGGCTCTACCGAAGTTTATATACCGATTATATAATTTGCCAGTTTGATATATGGCTATACGATATATTCATCCGATTTTGATTAAATTCTCCAAAATTCTGTTGAAACATATGTTATTACTATCTGGAAAGTATAAAAACGCTACAATTGAAAAAAAAGTATTTCTCAATAGAACTACTTTTTCCACCGATTCTTTCTATGGCAGCTGTATGCTATAGTCATTCGATTTGAATCAAACTTGACAGTGTGGTAGTATATAACATTGATCTATACAAAGTTTGGGAGCGATAGCATTGAAAACAAAAAAGTTTTTCTCGCTAAGATTTTTTTTCAGAACTTTAGAAGGCTCAAAAATGAACATAAACAAGTATACATACAAATTAAATCGTGTAGCGGCAAACGAAATGGTGATTGAATGTGAAAATTTAGAAATAGAAGAAAAACCAAAAAAATAATATGGACGCAGCAGCGCGCCGCTCCATTTTACAAGTACACTTCGCAAAACAAGTGAGAAAGTCGGTCAAGCCTATATATTTATACTCTGTACCTAGAGTAGGAGCTAAATGCAGTGCTGCTTCTGCGCTCATTTCTAAGTTTCTCTCTCTCCCACTCTCTCTCTCTCTCTCTCTCTTCTCTCTCTCTCTCTCTAAAATTGTGCGTTGGTTGTGAGTGGGTGGGAGGGGGTGGCGTGGGGTAATTCACTTATTTGATCATAACTTGAGAACCGCTCATCCGATCTTGATCATTTTTTCGGCAAATAGAGGGATCGGCAAAATAGGGACGGGCAGACGGACGGACGGACAGATGGCCATGGCTATATCGACTCGGCTGTTGATGCTGATCAAGAATATATATACTTTATAGGGTCGGATATGATTCCTTCTCCCTGTTACATACTTTACATACATACACAAACTTAATATACTCTATGTACCTTCGGTACAGAGTATAAAAAACAGACATAACACAAATCGGATGCCGTAACTATTTACACGTAGGAATTCGGAATCAACTTGAAAGACTTTCGTGTTCAATAAATTTAAATGATGAGTACCTTCATCGTCGCGTATACTCGAAGGCTCATCGCAGATGGCTAAAAGAGGACGCACAGATGTCTCACCAGCGGAGCCAACTATGAGCGACCTTATGATGATATTTAAAAATGTGGCAACGAAAGACGACATCGCTGAGGTAAAGCAACAGTTCGGAGCAGTGGCCCAACAAGTGGAGGAACTGAGAAACGAGAATAAAGCGCTCAGATTAGAGATCGAACAGGTCAAAATGAAGGCAAATGCTGACCACAAGGAGCTGAACAGGATCGTTGAGCAAGAGAAACGGAGAAATCTAATTTTTCGCGGAGTCCAAGCCGACGGTCCCCCGAAAGAGGAGATTCAACGAATTTGCCGGGACGTGATGAAAGTCAGTAACGTCCAAATCAAGGAAGCTCGAGTGCTGTTTAGGCGTAACAATAAAATGGGAGTCGTGGCAGTAATGGAGTCTGAGGAGGCAGCTAACCTGGGAAATGGGAAAAAACTTGCTGGCACAAACATCTATGTGGAGAAGGACTTGAGTGACATAAGGCAAGCACATAAAAGACACTTTTACAGTTGAAACTACTCATACAAGCGCGAGATACAAGCCACAAAATCATAGTGATAAACGATAGCATGCGAATTGGAGGTAATTGGATGAGATTTGATGCCAACTCGGAACTAACTAATGGAGAGAAAAGGGCTACGGAGGTGCTTGACGAGCTATATGGCGCTAAGATGAGAGATCTCCCCTTAGATTTTAAGACGCTGCTGGAATGTTATCAGGCAAAAAAACTTAGAAAGAGCATAGAGTCAACTCAAAGAAAAACCGAACAAAATTTACCGATTATTTCACAGCACATCAGCTACAGGAAGTTACGAATCTTATCTTACAATATTGCAGGGTTAGCTAATAAACTAATTCAGAAAAACTTTTTCAAAATGATAAGCGACTTTGACATATTTATTCTTTATGAAACTTTTATCGAAAAAAATGAGCAACAGTACGAGACATATTTTGCGGATTTTGATATCAGATGGAGTCTGGCGACAAGGTCATCAGGAAGGGGAAGAGCGAGTGGAGGCATCCTTTATGGCATCAGAAAGGACTTACGGCGAATGTGCACCTTCAGGACTATTGAGGAGACCATAACAATCGAGTGTGTGACGCAAAATGAGCAAATATATGTTGTTCCATGCTATCTGAACTGCAACGACTGGACGAACGACTTTTTAAAACTGCACAACATCCTGAACCAGCCATTCCTAGATAATATTATGCTTATAGGATATCTAAACGCCAGGACAGGAGAACTGCAAAGTACGATAATGGAACCCACAGCTATGGAAACTTTCGCGAATTCGAAACGATGCTCACAGGATAAAGTGATAGATGCCAAAGGAAAAAAAATAATCGAACTTTGTGAATGCTTTCGACTCACAATTCTGAACGGTGCAACAGCAAGTGATACTGGGAGCTTTACGTTCATACGAGGTCAGGCTACATCGACCATAGATTACTGCATTATCCAAGGCATCTTGCACGGCCTGGTTAAGGACTTTATTACAGAAACACAACCATTTTCCGATCATATGCCACTGGTGGTGAATCTTGAGTTGCAACACAGCCCCAATACATCAGAATGCACACGGGAGTTACTACCAAAGCTGAAATGGAACCAAAAAAAGGCACCGACGAAATTAGACCAGGAATTAGCAAAACTAACAGCAACACCTCAACAGACTACTATAGACGAGCTCACAAAATGCATCACATCAGCAGCGAAAATCATGCAGACGAAAGACAAGCGAAGTTGGTTTCAACCGCGGTTCGATGGAGACTGTGAGGAAGCCAGAAACAGATCTATCAACGCGCTTAAGCAAGCTAGACGCACGAATGCGTCGGAAGAAAAAATAGCTTATAAATCCGAAAATGCCATATATAAGCAGTTATGTAAAAATAAACTACGGTCGTATTATATCGATAGGGAAAAGGCAATTGGCAATATCACAGACAGTAAAACTTTCTGGACTTTGGTGAGGAAACTA
Organism: Lordiphosa stackelbergi; assembly: GCA_018904235.1. Taxonomy (NCBI): domain Eukaryota; kingdom Metazoa; phylum Arthropoda; class Insecta; order Diptera; family Drosophilidae; genus Lordiphosa; species Lordiphosa stackelbergi. The sequence continues at coordinate 164,039 of JAEIFU010000218.1, read as the reverse complement.
AATGGATCTAGTACAAGGAAAACAATATCGGTTGAACCATCGGCACTGGCAGAACATTTCCAAAGTCTGCTATGGACACACGAGAGTAACAGTACACTGAGCTTCGCACTACCCAACTACATAGTAGATGATCTAGATTGCGCTATTACTACACAGGAGATTCGAAGCGCACTGGCAAAGAGTAAGCCCAACAAAGCCCCTGGAACAGATAGAGTCCCCTGTGAGTTCTATAAACATCAGGACAACATCGTATACCCTATATACAAGAAAGGAAACCCAACCGAAGCCCAAAACTACAGGGGAATCTCTTTTTTAAATGCAGCAACGAAAGTATTCGCGTCAGTTCTTCTTGCTCGCCTAGTCAATTTCACCAACCGAAATCAGCTCTTAAGTGAAAACCATATGGGATTCAGAGAAGGATACTCAACAGTCGACTGCATCTACGTTCTAACTGCATTAGCAAAGGATTATTTGAGCAAAGGAAAAAGATGCATTGCTTTTATATCGATTTCAAGGCAGCTTTCGACACAATAAATAGGGACAGCCTGCTGTATAAGTTAAGCAACTTGGGTGTATCCACCAAAATCTTAAAAACCCTGGAAAGCCTTTACAGCAATAACATCACAAGGGTGTGGGATGGGATCAAAGTCTGTCGGAGGGTTTCTCCACGAACCAAGGCGTTAAACAGGGGTGCCTACTCAGCCCTTTATTATTTTCCCTCTACATCGACGATATTACTGAGAAACTCGCTGGAGGGGTAAATCTAGGCTCGCAGCGGTTCAAGGTGCTGATGTATGCGGATGACATTGTCATGATGGCGGAGAACCCAGAAGAACTACAGGAAATGATAGACACTACATACACATACTATAACACCTGGAAACTTTCTATCAATAGCGAAAAATCGAAAGTACTCGTAGTCCGAAATGGAAGAGGAAGATTTGCGCGAAACGAGAATTGGAGCCTAGCAGGTATACAGTTGAAAGTAGTCAAATCGTTTAAATTCCTTGGCGTCACTCTGACGAGCAATATGACCTTCCAAAAGCACGCAGAGCTCAAGAGGAAAGATACTCAAGTGGCAATTAGTAGTACGTGGAATGGACTGCTGAAACGGAAACAAGTGAACATGAGCACGAAATATAAGATGTACCAGGCGACAGCGAGGGCGATCACTTGCTACGCTGCTCAAGTATGGGGTTCTGATAGCTATGAAGATGTAGAACGGAGTCAACGGTATTTTATCAAAAGAGTCTTCCACCTTCCGCAGAATACGCCAAATTACGCAATCCATTTGGAAACTGGTCTGCCGGCATTATTTACCTATACATTGGACATCCGTTTTAAATATGTTCTGAAAACCTTAAACATGCCGGACCGACGATATCCAAAAATTGTCACAAAATACCTGCTGGAGTCAAAAGCACAGTTCTTCAGCCAATGGCTCAAAATGGCAAGCGACTATGAGACCCCGCTGACAATGGAAAACCCATGTTCCAATGGAGATTGGAGCAAAGCAGATTGATTTTTAGTATAGACATGAAGACAAGGAGAATGTGGGAGGATCAAGCAAGGAAGAGCTCTGGAAGACAAATTTACAAACTATTAACATACGACTTAAATGAAAACAATTACTTCCAGGATGATATCGGCTGCTACAGAATAATGCAAATTTTCAGAGCAAGAGTAGAGATGCTTAACCTTAGCTACCGCCCACACCTGGAAAATCACACAAATGAATGCACACAGTGCAACTTAAGAGAGCGCGAGGATACAGTGCACTTCTTGGGGAAATGTCCAATTTTACAAGAGATCAGGACAGGATGCTTCGGAACACCGTATTTGAATGTGGAGGAATGCATCAACCTGTTGAACGGAAGCAACTGGACAAGTCTAGCAGCATATGTCAGCCACGCTCAAAAGTACAGACAACACATAATGGAAAAAAGTTTCAAGGGAGATAAGGTCGCAATTAATGTAAATGTCTTGTTAATAATTTTGTCATTGTCATCTAAGAGAAATTGTAATATTGTATGTAAGATTTGTAAGAAAAAAGAGAAATAATCGGCATTGGGCTCACGGCAAAAGCCATGCCTGCAATATGCCAAAATATACTTATACTACTACTAAATGATGAGTATAACGAGTATATCTCCACAATTAAGGTCCTTACGTCAAAATGTTCCCAAAGAATTTGTAAGAAAGCCAAGAGAGCTAAATGAAGTTTTAAGATGGAAAGCCATCGAGTTTAGGCATTTACTGTATTTGTGTTTTAAAAATCAATTAACTGATGATCAGTACTACGTGTATGTGTTATTACATTGCGCCTATAGGATGTTGTGCTGCCATTTAGCAAAGAGTATCAAATTAGGAAACCTGTCAGCGCATGTTCAGCTATTTGTCAAACATTTCAAATTCAAATTCTTAAAATTTTTACCTCTATTCTAATTTTTATTTATTGTGTTAAAAGATTTATGGAATGAAGAGCCAAATTATGCCAGGTGGCATTTTAAAAAAGTTGAAGAATATTTTGGCCAATGAGGCTATTTTAGCCAACAACGTAGATGGAGTTTAAGCCAAAGCTGCATTAACAGCCAAAGCGATTTTTTATAGAGCCACGCTCGGTACGTATTACTACTCGGTTCACAGGCAATATATTGCAAGTAGTGTTATGCACCAACAAATTAATATATAAATTGATTAATCAATTGATTAACAAATTTGTTGCAGTCAACTTAATTGTAAGTGAAATTAATTATTAAATAAGCGTAGTTAGCAATTGAATTATTTCAATTAACATAAATATTTCATTTAAAACTGATAGGTTTTTTTTTTATTTTCTTGATCCCCCAGATGCAATAAATTTGGTCGAGGGAACTTGTTCAACTGAGGACCGAATACGAAAAAGCCTTTCAGCAACAAAAGAAGCGGCATTTAAAAAACATCAGCATCAGAAAGAGTGAGAAAAACAACAACAATTTACAATAAAAAAAATAGAAAAAGCTAACTTCGGCTCAACCGAAGTTTATAAAAAAAAATAAAATACCAGATTTTTATAGAGCATGTAAGTATATTCATCCGATTTTAATCAAACTCTCTAAAATTGTGTTGAGACAGATATAATTTATAACTGAAACGTACAAACACGCTACCATTGAAAACAAAGAAGTTTTTCTCACTAAAACTATTTTCTCGACCGATTATTCCTATGGCAGCTATATGCTATAGTCACCCGATTTGGATCAGACTTGACAGAATTATGTGTTAGCATATTATATTAATCAGTAACGAGTTTGGAAGCGATAGCATTGAAAACAAAAAAGTTTTTCATACTAAAACTTTTTTTCAGATCTATATTTTGTATGGCAGCTATACTATATAGTTGCCCGATTTGCATAAAACTTGCTGAAATTATGTAAAAGCATAAAAAACTTATAAATACGAGGTTTGGTAGCGATTGCATTGAAAACAAAAAAGTTTTTCTTACTAAAACTACTTTTTCAACCGATCGTTCCTATGGCAGCTATATGCTATAGTCATCCGATCCGGCCGGTTCCGACAAATGTGCAGCGTATTTGTACCAAAAGACTTCGTGCAAAGTTTGGTTGAGATAGCTTTAAAACTGACGGAGGAGATAGCATAGAAACAGACGGACAGACGGACATGGCTATATCAACTCAGCTCGTCATGCTGATCAAGAATATATATACTTTATGTGGTCGGAGATGCTTCCTTCTATGCGTTACAAACATCCGGACAATTTTAATATACCCTCTCCAAGGGTATAAAAATCACACAAATGAATACAAAATTTAATTTTAAATTAAAGCTGTTTTAATTTACTTCTCGGTACCTACAAAAATACCCCTATCATAGGCAACCATGTAACTAACCATATTATGGGTACCAATGTAAGTACCCTTTTTAGCCACCCTAATGTGGGGAATCATTTCTCTAGCTCTACGGTAAACGATGTGGTGGCGATTGACCCTAATTGCGGACATTTCATACAAAATACGAAATGAAGAAACGCATTGGTTAGGGTTAGTAAAGTAAGTAGAGGTGGTTTCCTAGTAAGTGTTTTTTTTTCTCTGATGTGCTATGCAGCTCCGGTTTGGGGACACTTGCTGCTAGACGACGTGGAAAGACTTGTACCCACTCTCCTGAAAAGTATTTTCAAATGGCCAAGGAACACGCCACACTACGCCTCTTTAAATAAAGTCGTTGGAAATGCATTTCTCTTATATAAGAAAAGTCATGAACCTCAATCCACATCGACTCCCAAAAATTGTAGCAATGCATCTCTTACACGTAGATCGCAATTCTTTGATAAGTGTGACAGCCTAATTCGGCGTACAAATATCTTTGGATGACCCAAACTTTTGGAGTGACAAGCACAAACAGATACTGGAAGGCCTGGCAGTAGCAGCACGAGCGAGATTTTTATAGATCAGGCAAGAAGCAGTGAAACCCGAGCGTACTAGAGGAGCTTGAAATATGTCATGAAAGTTCAAAACTGTTTCTCTGACACTGATATTTATAACGCGAACAGACGTGTTGCATATCAACTATAGGCCATACAGTACGGCAGTAAATACCGAGTGCACAATGTGTATCCTACATGAAAAGGAAGACACTTTCCATTTTAAAGCAGTATGCCCGGTGCTTAAAGAAATCGGGCAAGCACGCTGGGGAACCCAATTACTAGGCATGGACAAATTTGAGAAAATAAAAAAACCGGTGAAAATTGGGTTGTGTTAGCATACTACCTCAAGGAAGCACTTCAATATACGCATCAAATCATTATTGAAAATTTTTAAAATAATGAAAATGAATGCTGCCAGTTTGTTATATGTCTATACGATATATTAACCAATTTCGATCAAATTCTTCAAAATTGTGTTAAAACCAGGGCATAATACCGGAACCGAAACCGGAACCGTTAACCGAAATAAACCGTTTCAAATCGGGTACCGGAACCGGAATCGAAACAAATTTTTTGTTGGGAACCGAAAACCGTTTACCGTTATTATTGGAACCGATATAACCGGAACGAAACCGAAAAGTTGGTACCGGTACAGTTTCGGTTTTTATACCCGTTACTCGTAGAGTAAAAAGGGTATACTAAAGTCGTGCAAATGTATGTAACAGGCAGAAGGAATCACTTCCGACCATATAAAGTATATATATTCTTGATCAGCATCAACAGCCGAGTCGATTTAGCCTTGTCCGTCTGTCCGTCCGTCTGTATGAACACCTAGATCCGTCCATATGAACAAACAGATCTCAGAGATGGTAAGAGATAGAGGTTTGACATGTATAAAACAAATGCTTCTTATACTTGCAGGCAGATCAAGTTTATTTTCAATTTTTGCCACGCCCACTCCCGCCCCCGCAATTAGGAAAAAACGTCATATCTCCCACAGTTTTGTAGATAGATGATTCGTACCTTCTAGAGTTAGTTAGTCATTAGCAAAATGTATCGATTGATAAAGATCGGATGAGCGGTTCTCGAGTTATGAGCAAATAAGTGAATCACTCCCCGCCACCCCCCGCCACCCACCACCCACCCTTTCACAACAAACGCCGCACAATCTTAGAGAGAGAGAGAGAGAGAGAGAGAGAGAGAGGAGAGGAGAGAGAGGTACAGAGTATGTTATAGTCGGGCTTGACCGACTTTCTCACTTGTTTAGGAGTCCCTATGTAAAATGACACTTGCAAGAAAATCTCGCATATTGTAAAGGGCGCTTAACTTACTATGTTAAGACCCAAATATTCTTTTAAACCTAATACTTCGCACTAGTATAAGCGGCCAAAAATGGTAGCAAAAGGCTAGTTAATAAATGATACGAAATAGAAAAGCTAGAGAAATCCTTTTTGAAAACAATCCTTTTTATGTGGCATATTTTTAGACCCTAGGTACAACGTAATGCTAAGTACTGAGCAAAAAATACTTTTATCGATCTTTTACTAAATATTTCTAAAAAAAATTTCGTCGTTTGCTGATCAATCACTCCTTAATGATGAATGCAGTTCAAATTATGGTTCATCTGATTGCGCCGACGAAGTTCAGGTATATGTGATTTTGCAGGAAAAGATTCTTGGTAATAATAATACATCAATTGTGTCAACAAATAAGCTAATGGAATCTACTAACACTTTTCTCGCACTTAAACGTGTTCGAAACCTTGAAAACTTTCTTAACTGGTGGTCAGAATCCTCCACAAAGTTCCCACAATTGTGTGAGATTTCAATAGTTGTTTTTTCTGTTCCAGCTACGCAGCTTAGCGAGGAGCGCCTATTCTCTGGCGTCGAATTTATAATGAATCCGCTAAGAAGATTCATGGACTCAACCACATTGAGTGCAATTATGTTGCTGGGAACAAATCACAAGAATTCTATATAGTGGACGTATAAAATTCGAAAACGTATAATACATAATATACGGCCCTGTTCCGAATTCCGAGTCGGTTTCCGTGTAAACGTCGTATTTTCTTATTTCAAATTTACAAATCAAAATGGAAGGTGCGAAGAATGTCTGTGGTTACTAGATCGGGTCGTTTCTTTTTGACGAATTGATTCCACTTGACATTGAGCAGTCGGTTTCAAGTGCTTAAGAAATTCCGATTTTCTTCAAACCGGATCTAGTAACCATAGATCTCATTGTTAACTTTCATGTAAAATTGTTCAATTGGTATTCCACTTGCAAGCGTTTACACGAAAACCGACTCGGAATTCGGAACAGTGCTGCTAATATTTATAAGCATATAATGCAATTATTAGATCATACATGTTTACTACGTAAACAAATACGAAATATGAAGTTTATAGAGTTTTACTTTAAATGTAAAACCATTAATTTTTTATTGAAATTTGATTCGTTTTATTAAGCGGAAATAAAATGATTTTGATTTATCTCAGAAGTTAATTTTTTCAGTATTAAAGATAAGTACATATTACTTATATCGGTACGTACCGGTACATACTACCGGTATCGGTACCGAAACAAAAATCCGGGTACCGTATCGAAACCGAAAACCGAAATAGAACCTTTAACCAAAACATTCATTTCGGGATGTACCGGTACCTGAACCGGAACCGAAATTCGTTACGGGATTGAGCCCTTGTTAAAACAGATAACATTCATATCTGGAAAGTATGAAGACCATTGAATAAAAAAAGTGTTAGTGTCGCTAGCACTCACGAGTCTTTGATGTGAAACATGACCCTAAGCTTAAAAGCCTTTTTTCAAATCACAATCTCAATCGTATATAAATCAGCAAGGGCACTCTTTTGAAAGAAGAAGTTTAACGGGGAGTACAAATACCAGAAACAAGATCACTCGCTGCTGTGTTCATTCATTTTTTCAGGAAGTTTATTGTGGTAATCCAAAGATAAATGATGATGTTTCACCCCCAAGATACCACCAAGGTTAGATCCAAGATCCCACTCATATCCCTCCCAGATGCCACACCGGATGCTACCCAGATCCCTTCTAGATCCCATCCAGATCCCACACAGATCCCGCCAAGATCCCTTTCAGACCCCACCCCGAATGCTATCCAGATCCCTTCCAGATACCGCCCAGATCCCACCCAGATCCCGCCCAGATCGCTTCCAGATACCGCCCAGATCCCTTCCAGATCCCGCCAAGATACCACCCAGATCCCACCCAGGGGTGATGGAAATTAGACCGCGTGAATTAAGACCGCCGTCGGCGGTCTAATTTCATTCTGCAAAATGAATTTAGACCGCCATCACAAAATGAAATTAGGCCGCTCGGCCTTATTTCATTTTTTCAAATGAATTTAGACCGCCATTACAATATGAAATTAGGCCGCGCGGTCTAATTTCATTCTGCAAAATGAATTTAGACCGCCATCACAAAAGAAATGTAATTTTGGTTTTTTAATAAAAAAAACTTTCTATAACATTAAAAATAATGAAAATTTAATACAAAAAAATCGCGCGATTTTTGTATAAAATTTTGGCCTGCGGCGCTCAAAGGGACTCAGTTTTTTTAAATTAAATACTTACTGTAAGAACAAGACCACGCGGTCTAATTTCATTTCGTGATCGCGGCCTAAATTCATATTGATAAATGAAATAAGGCCGCGCGGTCTAATTTCATTTTAAGATGGCGGTCTAAATTCATTTTGCAGAATGAAATTAGACCGCCATACAAAATGCACGGCGGTCTTAATTCACGCGGTCTAATTTTACAGAGCCCCCACCCAGATCCCACCAAGATCCCGCCAAGATCTCTTCCAGATCCCGCCAAGATCCCACCCAGATCCTTTCCAGATCCCGCCAAGATCCCTTCCAGATCACACCCAGATCACACCCAGATCCCTTCCAGATACCGCTCAGATCCCTTCCAGATTCCATCCAGATCCCGCCCAGATCCCGCCAAGATCCCACCCAGATTTCGCCAAGATCACACCCAGATCCCACCCAGATCCCGCCAAGATCCCACCCAGATGCCGCCAAGATCCCTCCCAGATCCCTTCCAGATCCCACCCAGATCCCGCCAAGATCCCACCCAGATCCCTTCCAGATACCGATCAGATCCCTTTCAGATTCCATCCAGATCCCGCCAAGATCCCACCCACATACCACCCAGATCCCACCCAGATCCAGCCAAGATCTATTCCAGATCCCGCCAAGACCCCACCCAGATCCCATACAGATCCCGCCAAGATCCCTTCCAGATCCCTTCTAGATCCCTTCCAAGATCCTACCCAGAACTCACTCAGATCTCGGCCAGCTCCCACCCAGATCCTCATCTAAATCCCACACAGATACCACCCAAATCGCTCCTAAGCTCCACCCAGATCCCGCCCAGATAAGATTCCACGTAAATCCCTCCCACATACCACCAAATTCCACCAAGATCACACCCTGATCTTTCCCAGTACCCACCCAGTTGCTCCTCTTCAGCATCTTTCCTACCTCTTCGCTTCCCCTCTCTGCCCATCCTCTTGTGTGTGTGTTTGCCGAGAAACTCCACAAATCAAAACAACACAAAATATGAATGACGTCAGCTTCACGTGACATTGAAATCAAATTTTACTCCTACTAAAATCGTCCGTACCGAAATTAAAGATGTTTCACATCAAAAGTTTTTCTCACTAGAACTACTTTTTGGACCGATTGTTCCTATCGCAGTGTTATAGTCATCCGATTTGAATTTAACTTGACAGAATTGTGTGATAGTATATAATATTGATCTGTGAAAACTTTGGGAGCGGTAGCATTGAAAACAAAAAAGTTTTTCGCACTAAGACTTTTTTTCGGACCTATCTTTTGTGTGGCAGCTATTCTATATAATTGTCCGATTTTGATAAATCTTTGTGAAATCATAGTAAACTTATAAATACGAAGGTTGGGAGCGATAGCATTGAAAACAAAAAAGTTTTTCCTTCTAAAATTACTTTTTCGTCCGATCGTTCCTATGGCAGCTATACGCTATAGTCATCCGATTTGAATCAAACTTGACAAAATTGTGTAGTCGTATATAATATTAATATGTACAAAGTTTGGGAGCGATAGCATTGAAAACAAAAAAGTTTTTCTCACTGAGATTTTTTTTTTCAGTCCTATACTTTGTATGGCAGCTATACTATATAGTTGTCCGATTTTGATAAAAGTCAGTGAAATTATGTGAAATCATAGAAAACTTATAAATACGAGGGTTGGGTGCGATAACATGGAAAACAAAAAAGTTTTTGTCACCAAAACTACTTTTTCAACCGATCGTTCCTATGGCAGATATATGCTATAGTCTTCCGATCCGGCCGGTTCCGACAAATGTGCGGCGTATTTGTATTTTTAAGATATCGAGCAAAGTTTGGTTACGATAGCTTTAAAACTGACAGAGGAGATAGCATAGAATCAGACGGACAGACGAACGAACAGACGGACATGGCTATATCAACTCAGCTCGTCATGCTGATCAAGAATATATATACTTTATGTGGTCGGAGATGAATGTACCAAAAAGGGGTAAAATGAGGCATTTTCTGCATTTTAATTTAAGTTTTCAGCTAATCCATGAAAGATATGGAGTTTATTTAATTAGATTCGGGTTCAGCATGTCAAAATTGTCAAGAATCATTATTTTTATATTTCCATTTGAGCTCCTGTACTGAGGATATAAATGTTTTGACTTTTGTCAAAACACTTTCTTGACACTTTAAAATTGCGTTTTTATTTGTTTTATATTTTTTTTAATGCTAAAACTAGATGGAATTGGCTACTTTTTTTGCATACTAGTTCTAGGGACGATACAGAATCAGAATAAAATAAGAACAAAATTTTACCATTTATAGAAAGCCCCTTTTTTGCAATAAAAGTGTAAAATGTAAATTTTTTTTCTTTGTCAAAATCACTTTCTTGACATACTGTACATGAAAAAATGTTATATTCTTATACCTCCGCTATTTATTAACCGATCTTTAAGAAAATTTAACAGATAATGGATATTACAAATATAAATGTGATTGCTGATGCTGATCAAGAATATATATACACTATATGGTCGGCAATGTTCTTCCGCCTCTTACATACATGTGCCCGACTTAAGTGTATTCAAAGGCAATCAAATATTGTAATGGTATACTTAAATTATTTTCCTACTTAATAGTTTCAAGTTAGATTTAACCTCTTCATTCAATCACTTTCCAGCTTTAAGTTTCCTCTTCACTGATTTTCTTGAGATAAATCACTTCTTCATTATATTCACTTTCCACAAAACAAGGCCAGGATACCCATTTTCACCATCATCTCCCTGTTCCTCTCTTTCCAACACCTGACAATGAGTTTGCTTTGTTAACGCGGCAACAGCAGCAGCAGTCGCAGCCGGCACAGGCTAGGTGTTCAAGCGGCATAGCCGACTCACGGCTCTCAGCGTCGCAGCTTACCTGGAGGTCCTTGAACGCTTCAACTCCTTGCTGATGTTGCCCGAGTTTACCATTGCCTGCGGCAAACGAGTTGTAAATATTTATTTATACTCGGTCGCGGTTTGCGAACTGAATGGCCAGCTGGCACTGAGGGATTCCTGGTGGCTTGCCTGGCTCGAATTTTGATTTACATTTCTTGCCGCTCCGCCCCTCCTGTCCTGTTGACGAACCGACTGCGTCTCTTACTGAGTCTGTAAGGTTTTTTTGTCCATCAAATTCGGCTGCCTATTCCATCAGAAGGCACGTCAGCGGCAGCATTTTTATTTGGCTTTGTGTGTTTTTCATTGCAGGTTGACGATTTCCATTTTTTTCGTAGACAGCATCTGGCAGCCACTAAAACCGTCATCAGGCCAGGCTGGCTCTGCATTTTTTCCCATCAAAACATAATCCAAAAATCTAAACGAGCAAAAAGCTCGACCAGGCTTGGTGCTGGCTGCTAAATGTGTGACAAGTCGCGCAGTTTTATTATAAACATGGGCAGATGCAAACCAACTCTCTCCCCGTTCCCCTTTTGACCGGAGCTCAAGTTCAGCGATTCGTTCAGAGTTTTACCTCCACACACATCATGCAAATGCAGTTTTTCAGTTCGTTGGGTGAAAACTTAAGCGGTTATGTGCCACGCCCAGCACCCCTGCTCCTGGATTGTGGCTGGTCAGTTTTGTGTTGTAACTGCAAATTTTACCCATCACGCAGTGGCTGTTTTTTGGTCAGTTTGTCAGCGCATAAATGCAGTTCTAAGCTAGTTTTGGCTCTGCCTTTTGTGCAATATGCAAACGCGGCATCACTCCCGGTGTGCTGGCACTTTTAGTTGATTTTATTCTCCATTCACTTTTTTCTAGATGGCGGCAACAATTTGCCACAGCGTTTTAATGGAAAATATACAATACCACGAAAGTATTTAATTCAATTTTTGACCATGAAAGGGTGAGTGTGTGCGAGTATGTAAATTTTTGTTGAGTTTTTGATCGACAGGCTTATATTGAAGTAGTTTAAGATAGGATTTTCGATGCAAATTGGGAGTCTTTTAAATATCTGAACAAGGCCGATTTCACATCTACCACATTTCACTGTTTGTCACATAACCTAGCATATTAGTGATTATATTGTTAGTTTATCTGACACATACTGGGGGCCGATTTCTGTACTACCAGATAGCCGCTATGGGCCATTTTATAATTTTGCCCAGAAGTTTGCAACGCATAGAAATATTCATTTCCGACCCTATAAACTATATATATTCTTGATCAGGGTGACGAGCTGAGTCGATTGAGCTTTGTTCGTCCGTCTGTCCGTCTGTCTGTCTGTTTCTACGCAAACTAGTACTTTGCACATGCTAATATGTCGGAACCGACCGGATCGGATGACTATATCTTATAGCTGCCATAGGAACTATCGGTCGAAAAGTGGGTCTTTGTGAGAAAAACTTTTTTGTTTTCAATGTTAACGTGTCTCACTTCAGCGATTATTAATATTATACGCTTTCCCAAATTTGAAGTTTTTGTCAAAATCGGATGACTATATTCTATAGCTGTCATAGGAACTATCGGTCGAAAAGTGGGTTTTATTTAGAAAAATACAATAGTTTGTTTAAATGCTGGCGCTCTTAAACTCTGATGTATTAAAACATTTGCAAGGGTATAAAAACTTCGGCAAAGACGAAGTTAGCTTGGCCTTCTCGTTTGTTAGCTTATGTGACAAATAGCATTATGTAGAAGATGTGAAATCGGCCCTAAATGAGATATCCGGAATATGTGAAAAGGTTTAGTTCAACAATAGAAAGTACTCAACTAATGCTGATAACTAATTACAGAGTTGCCCATATTGGACGGACCTATGTTATTTTTTAACGAGAAAGGCGAAGCTAACTTCGTCTGTACCGAAGTTCTGATATACATGCAAAAGCTTGTCTCAACGGTTAGCGATTTCGACCAAACTCTGCAGATCAGCATAAAAACATTCGACACTACCCATGACCGTGTTTGAGAGCAGTAATTTTGAGAACAAAACAGTTTTTCTCACTAAAACCCATTTTCCGAACGAACATTTGTATGGCAGCTACAAGAAGAAGTCATCCCATCCGGTCGGTTCCGACATATTAGCAGCGTGCTGTCAAAAAATAACTCAGTGCAAAGTTTCAGCTCGATAGCTTCAAAACTAAGGGACTAGTTCGCGTAGAAACAAACAGACGGACGGACACAGCTTAATCGACTCAGCTCGTCATGCTGATCAAAAATATATATACTTTATGTGGTCGGAGATGATTCCTTCTATGCGTTGCAAACTCCTGGGCAAAATAATAATACACTTTTCAAGTGTATAAAAATAAAGGGAAGCTAACTTCGGCTCAACCGAAGTTTATATACCCTTGGAACATGATATATACCTGCCAGTTTTTTATATGGCAGCTATACGATATATTCATCCGATTTTGATCAAACTGTCCAAAATTATGTTAAAAGAGGTAATATTCATAACCAGAGCGGTCAAACTAACGAAACGAAACGTTTCTGAATCATTTCGTTTCTTTCTTTGCACAGAGCGAAGTACTAACAAAACCCGAGAAAATGTAACTGTAAAAAAAATAAGTTCTGTTCTTTTTGCGTTCGTGAGAGCAAACTAAACGTAAAGCGAAATGCGCTCATCTTGATTTGCGGACAAAGGGAATCGGAACGATATGCAACGAGCGCGAATAGTTCGGTAACGTTTGCTGGTCACTTTGTATACTCTTAGTTGTTTTTTTCTGTTGCTTACTTCTTTGTTTCTCTCAGCTTTGTTGTTTTCGTTTGCTTTTATTTTATTTCTTCAATTCAGCAGCTGAAGTAGAACTAAAAGCCGATCATTCCGCAAACGATTTCTTAGAATACGTTTCGTTCCGAAACGTTCCAAGGCAGTGCAGCTGTCGGGAGAACAATATTCCAATCGTTTCGTTTGCGCTCTTCGGCAATATAAAGTTAGTGGTTTCGTTTTCCCTGACTATAGTAACAGCTACAAAATATATGAATAGTTTCTTAGCTTTCGCGAACGGTTCGTTAAACGTTTCGTTTGTTCGCGCACTCTGTTCATAACTGGAAAGTATAAAGACGCTACCATTGAAAACAAAAAAGTTTTCTCACTAGAACTATTTTATCGTCGGATCGTTTTTATTGCTGCTATATGCTATAGTCATCCGATTTGGATCAAACTTGGCAGAATTGTGTGTTAGCATATAATATTGATCAGTTTTTCATATTAAGGGTACTGTATTCCTTCAGAAAATTATTTTTTATTTTTGATGTGAAACATCTTTAATTTCGGTACGGACGATTTTAGTAGGAGTAAAATTTGATTTCAGCGTCACGTGACGCTGACGTCATTCATATTTTGTGTTGTTGTTTTTTTGAGTTTCCCGGCAAACACACACACAGGGAGGCAGAGGGGGGAAGCCAAGAGGTAAGAAATATGCTGAAGAGGGGCAACTGGGTGGGTTCTGGCAAAGATCGGGGCGGGATCTAAGTGGGATCTGGGTAGGATCTCAGGAGGATCTGGTTGGGATCTAGCTAGGTTGGTTCTGGGTAGGATCTGGGTGGGATCTGGGCGGGATCTGGGTGGGATCTGGGTAATATCTGGGCCGGATCTAAGTGGGATCTGGGTGGGATTTGGTTGGGACTTAAGTGGTAACTGGATGGGATCAGGGTAGAATCTGGGTGGGATTTGTGTGGGATCAGGGCGAGATATGGGTGGGATCCTGGTTGGATTTGGTTGCGATATAAGTGGGAACTGTGTGGGATCTGGATGGAATCAGGGAAGAATTTAGGTGGGATCTATGAGGGACCTTGGTGGGGTCTGGTTGGGATGTGGGTTTTGGGTGGGATCTGTGTGGAATCTAGCTAGGTTGGATCTGGGTAGGATCTGGGTGGGATCTGGGTGGGATATTGGTTGTATCTGGGTGTGACCTTTGTGGGATCTAGGTGGGTTCTGGAAGGAATCTGGGTGGAGTCTGGGTTGGATCTGGATGGGATCTGTGTGGTATCTGGGTAGTATTCAGAAGGGATCAGGGTGGAATCTTGGAGGGATCTGGGTGTGATCTTGGTGAAATCTGGGATCTCGCCTTGGTGGTATCTGGGTGGGTGAACCTTCATTATTTATCTAAGGATCAGCAGAATAGACTTCCTGTAAAAATAAAAGAACACTGCAGCAAGTGATCTTGTGGCTGGTATTTCTACTCCCTGTTCTTTCGAAAGAGTGCCCTTGCTGATTTATATACCATTGAGAGAGCTTCTCATTTGAAAATAAGCTCTTAAACTAAGCATCATTTGATGTTTCACATCAAAGCCTCGTGAGTGTTAACGACACACACCTTTTTTTATTTGCCCAAACGTTCTATTAGGGTCTTTTAAAACTCCTGTAAAGCTTCACAGTCCAAAATTTAAAAATTTAAAAAAATAAAAAAAAATTTTCCCCCCCCCTTTATATAAAAAAATTTATCGACCCTCGACTCGTATTTTTAAAAATTCTATGTTTTTTCTTATTTTTAGTTAAAAAAAACTTTTAAACAAGTTATAAAATCATCGCAATTTTCAAAAAAATTTTTGAAAAAAATTGGACCTGGAAATTTTTTGATTTTTTTTTTACTATATCTTGACGCACTTTGAACCAAATTTCATGAAAACTATTGAACGACTTTGATAAATTTTTTTTTCGGTGAAAGCTAACACCCAAATGCACCAAATCAAATTTTTACATTTATTTAAAATAATTTTTTTGTCATCGAAAAACACATGTCAAAACTTTAAATGCGATTATCTCGGAACCACTTTTTCCAAAATGGTTGCAAAGATTTAAAGAGTAACTGTTGACCGATTTTCAATTTTTTTTTGTTGCTAATTGCTCGTAATACCCAACATTCTGGTGTGAACTATGATATTTTTGATCAGTCAAAAAATATCGAAGCTAGGACTAAAACAGTGGGAAAGAAAAGTCGATTTTCAAATTTTGACTTTGAAGCCCCATAACTTTGCCAAATTTTTGCAACCATGGGCCTATGTTTAAAATTTTTGGTTAACTTTGAACAGGAATAAAACAACAACCGCAGGGACAACAACAACAACAACAAAAATATCTAAATTTAATTTGCCGATTACCTATCGAATGCAAGAAACCGCTTGTTAATATCACTTATAGTTTTTGTGTGATTTAATTTTTTGTAAACCCTTAAAAAATGACACCTGAAGGTATACAGTACCCATAAGACTTTTTTTCAGACCTTATCTTTTGTATGGCAGATGTTCACCGATTTTCATAGAACTTGCTGAAATTCTCTGAAAGCGTAGAGAACTTATAAATACGATTGCTTAAGTCGATTCCATTAAAGTTGTACCACTGTAATTGCTCGCTGTGGCTGACGCAAATCCACTAACTGAACCCTCCCCGAGAGAGTCGGCTGGGCAATGGACACTGTATGTACCTCGGCTCAAACAGGGCTATACCTAGTGTCACTTGCGCGTCTTACACTCAGGAAATGCAGTGCTTAGCCAAGGCGATGACCAGCACTATCCAGCTTTAGTTGGGTAAAGTTGAGCCAGAGCCATGGTTACGAGGTGCCTGGCAGTAGGCATAAAATGCTATGGGGTGGTACCCAAGAACAAAAAGTAACCATCATGGGTCCTTTTTCACAATTCACAACATAAAAGACCAAACTCGGGCTGGGATATCAGCTCAAACGTCGGTGGAAGGCGTGACTGCTACCACCGGCGGGCAAGGTGGGGAGAAATCCCCTCTTCGTGTCGTCAGCGGTCACACCTCTGTCGCGGTTGGAGCAGGCCAAGACAGTTTTACAACTACTGCCACAACAACGACAAGAGCCAACGTGTGGCGTGGTACCGCAGCAGCGCACAACTGAACCAGCGAAGGTAGAGGCCCCAGCCAGCAAACGGCCACGCCCAAAACCGCAGAGCAAGGCTCCACCAAGCTACACTCCAAAAGGAAAAATGCCCATCAAAGGAGTCAGCCAGTGAGCAAATAATCTGGGAGGAATACAAGATTAGACTTCGCGTCTTCAAAAAAGAAGAACAGAAGGCAAAACAATACTCATGGAGAAACTTCTGCTCCAGCATAGAGAAGGTCTCCGAAACAAATAGACTCAGGAAACTGGTTAAGGAAAGGAAATCGGTGGAAAGAGCGCTACAATCCCTAGTAGCCACCATCGAGAAAGCACAGTACCATCAGGAATTTGGCCTGGGAGCATTCCTTGATATTTCGGGTGCATTTAGCAACGTCACTACAGATGCAATACTGCGAAGCCTAAGAGCCCTAGCAATACCCACGGCATTGGACTCTTGGATATATAACCTGCTGAGCTGCAGAACAGTACAAACCGGCACATGGCGGAACGCCCCAGGGCGGAACGTTGTGGTCAACGAACTACTTTGAAAATTCCGCAGGAGAGCACCCGAGATAATCGCATATGACGACGACATAAGCATAATTATCATGGAAAAATGTCCATCGAATGTCAGCTCAATCACGGACTCTACTCTCAAAGAGATACTAAAGTGGGCCACAAAAGCCGGGCATAGCATCAATCCGGAGAAGACGGACCACCCACGATCAATGGAACACCGCTAACGCCAAAAAACATCGTAAAATACCTTGGAGTATTAATCAATAGTAAACTATCCTGGAGACTCAATGTTAAGGAAAGGGTGAAAAGGCAACCAATGCGCTATATGCATCCCAGAAGATGCTAAGCAGCACTTGTTCTGGCAAGCAGAGAGGCAATAGATTCCCTCAGCACATCCAGCAAGGTGTAAATCTACTGGATTCCCAGCCACCAGGGCATTGATGGAAACGGAAAAGCCGGGGTCGCACTTAGCCAAGAAGCAACACTAAACATACCTACACTCCTCCCAATAACCCACCAAAAAAATTGTTCCACCCTAAAAGAAAAACAGAACAACAAAAAAAAAATAATGGAATAATTGATTCTGCTAAAAATCTGATATTCTAATCTCTCTTGATTGCATCTCGCGTTTTCGAAGGTGTTCAAAACGAAAAGTGAAAGTCGGCTCTAACCGACTTCGATATACCCGTTACTCATGAAACGAGAAGGCCAAAATTAAAGGAACTTCTTATACCTGTACAAATGTTATTTTAAATGCACATCAGAGTTTAAGAACGCCAGCATTAAAACAAACAATTTTTCGACCGCTAGTTCCTATGACAGCTATAAGATATAGTCACGATTATGACGATTATGACCAAAACTTCCAAATCTTAATAAAAGCGTATAATATTAATAATCGCTGATGTGAGACACGTTAACATTAAAAACAAAAAAGTTTTTCTCACTAAAACTCACTTTTCGACCGATAGTTCCTATGGCAGCTATAAGATATAGTCATCCGATCCGGTCGGTTCCGACATATTAGCAGTGTGCAGTAAAAAGAGACTCTGTGCAAAGTTTCAGCTCGATAGCTTTAAAACTGAGAGACGTGTTCGAGTAGAAACAGACAGACAGACAGACAGACGGACAGACAGACGGACAGACGGACAGACAGACGAACGGACAAAGCTCAATCGACTCAGCTCGTCACCCTGATCAAGAATATATATAGTTTATAGGGTCGGAAATGAATATTTCTATGCGTTGCAAACTTCTGGGCAAAATTATAATACTCTTTGCAAGGGTATAAAAACATGTTTAACAGTGTTCCCGAGTACCTTAGTGTGACCATCCAAAAAGTATGCAACATTTTTTTAGGGAGGTAGTGGGGAGGGCTTGGTTCACTTTTTTGCTTATAACTTGAGAACCACTCATCCGATCTTTATTATTCCTTCGGCAAATCGATTCATTTTGCTAATTACTAACTATCTGTAGAAGGAACGAATCCTCTATCATTAAAACTGTAGGAGATATAATTTTTTTCCAAATTGCAGGGGCGGGAGGGGGCGTGGCCAAAATTTGAAACAAACTTGATCTGCGTGCAGATAAAAGAAGCATTTGTCCAATACATGTCAAACCTCTATCTCTTACCATCTCTGAGATCTAGGTGTTCATACAGACAGACGGACGGACGGACGGACGGACGGACAGACGGACAACGCTAAATCGACTCGGCTGTTGATGCTGATCATGAATATATATACTTTATATGGTCGAAAATGATTCCTTCTGCCTGTTACATACATTTGCTCGACTTTAGTATACCCTCTTTACTCTACGAGTAACGGGTATAACACTGCTCGACAAAATGAGAGTCGATTTTCCCCCAATGGACCAAACCAACTTTTTCTAAAGTAAATTGAACCGCTGATCACGAAAATCACCATATAAAAATAATTCTATTGACGCGTTATCGAGGATATTATCGATAAACGGTTTTTTCGATTTTTCCAAAGTTGCCTCCACTTAAACTCTCATAACTTTTTGTTTTTCAATCGGTTTTGAATGCTCTAAACAAATTTTAAAAGAAAACACTTGGCCAAATAGTTCTCGGACAAAAATGAGCTGGGATCTGTGCTGTCGGAGCTATGGGCTCAAATAAAGAAAAAATTATTTTATTTTTACCAAATTTCAAACTTTATCGAAATTAATTCGCTTGTAGATTCATAACTATCCAAAATTTTCAAATTACTTCAGCATTTATAAAAACCATGTGATTCTTACACTCAAGAGTCAGATAACTTAATGTTCCCCTGATCGTACGTTACACTGTGACGGTTTGACACTTAAGTGTGACGCTACTGGACGCAGTGTAAAACCGAACCTTAGTTGCTGTTAAAAAAATTATTATTGGCGTGTTTTACCCTCAGAAAATTATGGCGAGTCTTAATTTAATTTCTAGAACGTTTGGTAAATTAAGTCCAGAAAAGGCCCAAATTGAAATGCAAAAAGAGCGTTAACTTTTTTAGCAAATGTTTACGGGGTTGCATGTTAAACCATCGAACGACATAACAAAAAAGGAGTCGCTTAAAAATAACGTATTTAATTACTTCAAACTGTCAATAAAAAATTAGGTGCTAATGGTGTTCCACATCTGTTATGTAAATTTCCGTAGAACTCGCAAAAGTAAGCTTCAGAAGAAAAACCAATTTTTTTTTGAAAGTCTAATGATTTAAACGGTACAACAAGAGATCCAGAGTTCGCTCGAAAAAAATTTATTCGAAATCTTCGTATTTCAGGCTAGTTTTCAGGTAACACGGGTCTAGCCGAGCAATAATCAAAGATCCTTAATTGTCATTCCTACAGATTAATTCAAATTTTCATATAAAATTTTTTAAATTCCAACAATTATCAACGTTTTCACAATGTCTTTGAAATTTCACTTTCTGGAACTCGAACCTTAACGCCTTATGAAAATTTGAGTGTCGAAAGCGATGAGAAACGAGAGAGAGGATTCACCGGGAAATGATGTCAATTAATCACAGGTACCAAGGCAACAGGGGCTTTAATAATTATTGTCATGGACTCATCCGAGAGTCTCAAAGAACCGCATACTGCTGCAAAAAGTGGTGCCCTATATTTTGAAAGTGATTAAAATGAAATTTTATTGATTTTGCAATAAATATGTTTTATTAGAATTATTCTACGCCGGAGCTCACTAAAACCACTCAAAAACAGCCCACAGACACAGAAAAAACAGCCCCAGCGGCATCTCAAGAAAACTATAGTTTTGTCCATTTCACCAAAAAATTCATAAAAATCCACCTTAGTCCGATTTCTGTATATGAGGTCTTATTTTAAAGTAAATTGAATATTTTTTACTGTCCAATTAAAAAAACATAACAATTTTTTATAGTTATGAATCTACAAGCGATTAGGTCAGGGGAGCATGCTGGCCAATCCAATACATTTATATGGTGATCACTTATGAAGCGCTGGGTCTCTCTGCTCTTGTGAATAGATGCATTATCTCGCGGAAAAACAAGATCTCTTTCCATATTTTTTCCCAAAAAGGCAGAAGACGATCATCCAATACTTTTTTGTATTCCCCACTGTTCATCCTGCAGCTTGTGAAGCACAGATCAAGCGTTCCAGACGCATGAAAGGCTTCCCAAACCATTGCGGATCCGCCTCGAAATTGCGTTTGGAAAACATAGTGGATCCTTACTCAAATATATCCAATAGTGCCGAAACCCATCTGGGTCGTCAGGACAAAATTTTTTCATCGGAATAAATTATCTAAATGATAAATATTGAACAAAGCTGTTTAAACAAAATATAGTAAAAATTTTATACCGAGGCCCAGTTTCTCTCCAAGTTTTATTTCCACAAATTGAAGTCGTGCTGTTTTGTGGTGCGGCTTTAAGAACGGAGCCTTTTTTAAAACTCCTCTGACAATGCACTCCGATGATTGCAGCGTCCGCCAAACAATCATCCGTGACACAGGCGTAATGAAACACGCTGCAAGTGTGGAGCACGAAGCAATCGAATTGCTAACTTTAAGTACTATGCGACTTTTTCGCGGTCAAACAACTTGGTTTTTCTTCTCGAGCTATGCTTCACACCATAGTCATCCGGATTGTTAAAAAATTCGGTGATAAAACAACGTGTTCGACCGATTTTTCGCGATATTTCGCTTTCATTAAAGCCAACATCGTTGTAGGCTCTTATCCCTTCCTTTTCCTCGTCGGAACACAAACGCCCACGCTGCATTTTATTACAAATTCATTTAATTGTTAGCAGATATATAAAAAAATTGTATTGAAACCAAATCTTTCTCTCCAGCCGCAATATTCGAAATATGTCGTATAATTTTGATACACTTGCAGACATGACAAAAATCGAACTTTTTTGTTTTTTTACCGCTACTTGAAAACGCGAGATGCAATCAGAGATAAGAATATCAGATTTTAAGCAGAATTCATTAAGCTTTAATTCTGCATACTTGATTTCGTTGTATTATGCTTTTCCATTCTCCAACGAGGGTCGAAACTAAAATTTTCATGGTGTCCCTATATCTCCCTACAGACGCTATGCAGACGGGGAAAGAAGCAGGGGAAAAGTGGAAGAACACGACCGGCTGCAGAATCTCTAAAATCATGTGCAAGAGGAAAGACAAAAAACTAACACATTATAGCTCCACAGAAAAGACTACAGACTGCTTATAGGCATATTAACTGGTCACTGCCTAGCAGCCGCTCACGCGATAAAGCTAGGCAACACGACAACAGACACCTGCAGGAAATGTAGCAGAAACTCTAGAACACCTCATCTGCAGCTGCCCAGCAATCGCCACGACAAGACTAAAACATTTGCACTCCCCAAGTTTCACCTCTCTGGAAGAGGCGGTCAAGAGTTCCCCCAAACAACTATTGGCATTTGCCAAAACGTCAAAGATACTCCTTTCGCCTTTGATTTAAGAAAATATATGTTACAAATTTAGGGTACTTTGCGCTAAAACTAAGAAAATAAACCCTAATTTTAAGATTGGGTGGCAAAAGTGAGTACTTAAGCGCCAAATACGGCACACAAATTTATAGGTACGATTTTAACGCAAGGTATCGCATCCGAAGGTATAATTAAGGTGGGTGGGGTGGGTGGCGGGGGCTTTGTTCAATTTTTTGCTCATAACTCGAACCGTTCATCCGATTTTTATCATTAATCTCTAGAAAGTAAATCATTTAAAAAAAACGTTTCCAAATTCGGGGGCGGGGGGCGTGGCGAGAATTAGAAACAAACTTGATCCGAAATAAGAAGCATTTGTCCCATACATGTCAAACCTCTATCTCTTACCATCTCTGAGATCGACGCGTTCATACAGACAGACAGACGGACGGACAGACGGACGCGGACAGGCTAAATCGACTCGGCTATTGATGCTGATCAAGAATATATATACTTTATAGGGTCGGGAGATGTTTCCTTCTCCCTGGGACTTGATTCCAGGCCTTCCTGACGTTTGCTAAGCGAATGTCATGTCAACTAGACTAACTGCGTACATTCTTAACTACGGTTATGACACAACGTCTTGCTTAAGGCTAATAGTCGAATGGGCTAAGACCACCATGCCTCCACACAACGGAATACGTCACCTTATGGTAAATTCACCTTGGGCTAGCCCCTAGCGTACGGTGCAGTGTGACTGCTCAACGCCAAAACACCACACTTCATCAAAATACCACCAAATGTGAAACGGTCATACTGCGCTGATTTGGTTCCATTTGATTTTAATTAATTGTTTTTGCAAATATTTAGGGATTATTGGTGGATATATGGAATGTAGAAGTCATGGGCAATGCAAAATCTTACCGTTGGTTTCAAATTATGCCAATCGATGATTTTTGTAGAGCGTTTGCTGCTGACATTCCGACGGGTGGGTGTCGGAAAAATTACAAACATTTTTTTCTGCTACCGCCCCATCGGAATTGAATCAGCTGTTTGTGCCTGTCAAGTAAGCGGCCTTACGAGCCTTCCGATGGGTATGAACGGAAATTTTAGTTTGTCTGAGTTCGACCGAGCGAAGGAGGCCTGATGGAATTTTACGAAAGCTTTCCGACACCCTTTTTTTACATGGAGTTGACACCCAGCTAAATCGATATAGTTTGTCTGAGTACTAAGCTTTAATATAAAATGCTACCGTTTGTACGAAAACCTCTAGAGATTTAAAATACCCGGCCACCTTGTTTAGATGACGACAGTTGTGCGATTTAAAATCGCCTGCTCAAAGCCAAGTTGATTTAAATCGTATGGGTTTCCTTCTAATAGCCGGTCTTATTTGTTTTACTTCACATCGAAAAAAAAAAAAAAAAAAAAAAAAAAAAAACCCTGGTTCCGCCTAGGCGGTCTTTCCGGTGGGGTGGGTTTTTGTGTCAAGCTCAGACGTCCGCATTACATAAGTTTATTTTATAGGACCCCTACAGAAACTAATACGGGAGCGATTCCTCCAAACAAACTCTTTAATCAAATCTAAATTCCAAATTTGCAAACATGTACAAATTGTACCAAAACAGTTGTTGCTTTCGTTACCAGCGGATCATCATTGTGGGCGAGGTCTTAAGATGTTGGTCGACTCTCGCATTCTTCACCCTACCCAACCTTGATCTTTGGAATCAATTGTTAGCAAAGATCCCCTTGAAAGAATACCGCCTACCCTTTTTAGGTCACCATGTCACCAAGGAATACAAGGATTTAGCGTGTCATTTTCTTTAAACTTATTCCAAAACTAAAATTTATTAACAAAAGATTGTAGCAGGTTTTCATGTTTTCAATTAACAGCCACAGGCAATTCCATTATTAATCTTTAATATAACGACAGTAAACTTAACCAGGTCTTCATTCCTTTCTATACTTGACATACAGAAATAGTTACGTTAATTTCATTTTTCTTTTAACTAGCATTTAGAATAATAGCTTTATAGCATTCGTACAACAAAAGTAAAAAGGCCTTTTCTTTCTTTTCTCTTTTAAAGTCAAACTAGAATTGCATGTACTCAATCTTTACTGTACTTCTGTCGTACTAATAGCTGAACCCCGCGATGAAAGGCCTTTCAAGGTGGTATTAGTTGCTTTACTTAGTAGTGCATACATATATACGTGTGGTTGGTTTGGATTAACTCTTAAAAGGGGTTTTATGGTTTTTGATTGAGGGACAGTTTAACATTGGTTCACTTTTCGGTTTTGCTTCTTTTGCGCATTCCTAGGAATTCTCACTTTTTCTTTGAATTAATTTTCTTTCGCAGAAGGCACGTTTTAGAAAAAACAACATTAGCTGTACTGATCTGCAGCTTACTTCTTCACACATACAACACACACACACATGGCCTCCGAAAGGCTTTGCTATTGGGTTATATCAGAGCTTTGTTGGCTGACTTTTAGTGGATTTTACAGACTTTTTGACAACAGTTCCAGCCTTGGGAACTTGGTTAACCACTTGCGATATGCACTTTCACTGACTTTGACTTTTGCTCGATTGACTCTTATGGAATTTTAGTTTAGACTTTTGGCAATTTTGATATATGTACTTTTAGACTCAAAAAAATGTGATTTTACGCCCTAATCATTCACTTTTGCACTAAACGGGGACTCGCACTACACTTTTCGCTGAATGGTTGTTAGCTGGATTCTGGGCTGAGTTGCTGGTTACGATGGATCATTCGCTGCTGCTTCTCTGCCAATTCCCAAGCGATTTGTGAGTCGGTTGGCGGTTTCGGCCCTTCTCGTATAGGACAAGGCACAATGCGGAGAGAATCCACTCGGCCAGAGAGAGATTCGCCAACAATATAAACAATTACCCACACCAATGATCTGTGCTTAGCAATGAACAGATGCTTAGCTGTGATTCTAATGGTGTTTGGACGCTGTCTGGTAGGATTTTTAAATCCTCCAGAAGATCTGTTGGGTAAAAGTGAATTTTCTTAGCAAAAATCAAGAAATCTCACACGTCACACATACCTTCTCAAATAGAGCAATCAAGAAAATGAAAATTTTCTCTTTGCTGACGATTCTTGAGGTGGATTACAGTGACGGCCTTCTTTAATCCACTAATTTCGCAAAAGAAGAGGCGCTTGGACCACTCCAACGGTCTTGGCGGCGTCCTCGGGTTGGGATGTACAATTTTGGTACAATCAAAGGCCACGGACGTAAGTGGTGGGATCGACACAGTGAACAACTTGACTTGGAGGGCGACGAATCAGCAAAGAGACCGGATCTACGCCGTGAGCTCCTTAAATAGCGTTTGCAAAGGCGGATACACTTGAAGTTAGCTGCGCGTCAGACTTGGCGTTAGCGTTTATCGGTCTGTGCAGTTTTGCTGCGTCGATTCACTATACGGGCAAGAGCTGATTGATCGTGCACTTACTTGGCGGTTGATTTTAAACATAAGCTACAATTTTGCTGAAATGCGATCCAAGCCTAACGTCTATTTTTTTTGATTTCGATTCAACTGTCCTGAGGCGACCATTACAATCGCTATTGATTTCCAGGACACCCCAGTATATACAAAAACGAAGCCACAACAACCGTGTCCTCTGTGCAGCAAATTGACAAACTTGCAGGTGTTTAAGCCTTCACAATTGTGTTATAACTTCGGCCCAGTCGAAGCTAGCTTTGCTTTCCCGAATCAATCAACCTGTTCAGAGTTTACATTGTACTCACGATTTATTTAAATTTAATTTCCGCTTTCTTCTGTGCCATT
Source organism: Lordiphosa stackelbergi (assembly GCA_018904235.1). Taxonomy (NCBI): domain Eukaryota; kingdom Metazoa; phylum Arthropoda; class Insecta; order Diptera; family Drosophilidae; genus Lordiphosa; species Lordiphosa stackelbergi. The sequence continues at coordinate 137,968 of JAEIFU010000218.1, read as the reverse complement.
TTCTTATTCAAATTGTGTCCGACTTCTTCTGTTTCTTAGTTTAATCTCTAGTCATTTCGTAATGCAATTAGAAATAACTACAAAAATTTAATTTTTCGTCATAAGTTTGATAATAAAATGCTCAAATGTTGATATAAATTTTCATAAAATTTTCCTCTTTCAAAATCATCTCAAGTTTGCTGCGGCCTTAATCAACAATTCTTGCGGCAATCGCTTGGCTAATTTATAACTTGGTGACAGTTCCTATGTTACTTTTGGGGCCTCCCCTTAAGCTATAAATCCATATTCAGCAAAATTTCCGCCAGCTGCCGCTCATCCACCAGCCAAAAAAGAAGAAAAATAGAAAAAAAATAAAAGCCATAAAGGCATAAAGTTGCATATATTCAGTGGGAAAAACAGCCGTTTTTGTTGTCAGCCGGAAGTCGGAAACCATTTAATTTGCTCATGTGCAACTGCGTCGCGTTTTGGGGCCAGGAACTCCCTTCCAGCCCCCCGCATCCTGAGGCTGTTACTGGCACAGCTGACATGTATTTTTTTTATATATTTTTGTTGTTTGGCAAATTTTTACCCTGAACATTTAATTCGGGCAAACGAGTTAAGAGTAAAGTTGTGTTAAGTTTTTTGTTGTGCAAGAAAAACAAAAGCGAAAAGTGCACACAGACACACACACATACAGAATCGGAAACATTTATTTATTTTGCTGCTGCCGCTTCAGGGACCCCAAAGGACTTGGCTCCTTTGCGTCTGTCAGTCTTTTTGCATACAAAGTCTAGAGCGCAGAATTTTAATTTGCAATTAAATGCAACCCACAAGCAGCTTTGCATCGGAATGGAAGCTCCAGGGCGGGATGGGCAGGTGTGTGGGTGCACGCCGCCTTAAAAGTGAAACATTACGCTTAGTCTCAGTGCCGGGACAGCGGAGAAGGAAGCTGCAGCTTAAGTATTTGCAACGAATGCGAGTGTTTGAATTAAAACTTTGTAATTTCCCTTGTTTCATTTCATTTTGCTAACTTGAAATTCATTTTGTCTTCCTCCACTTCGGCTCCGTTTTCATTTTCTTGGCTCAACATAAAATGGCCAGCAACTCATCCATCTCTCAACTCGTCTTCAGGTCGTCCAGATTCTTTGTGCACGAACCCGACTTTGGCTCTGGCTCCACATTTGGCTTCTGGTCTCCCGGGACAACCGCCAAATGCATTTGAGAGCCACTTTTGTGCTTTCTGCTTTCCTCTGCCTTTCATCCTCCGAGTCTAGGTTTTTTCGGGCACCAAAAGTTGCCATTGCAGTCAAAGTGCAATTTGTTCAGCGAGAGTTGCTCTGGCTGCTGAGTTTAATTTGTTTATTCGTTTTGCAGTTCGCCATTTGCCAGCACCAAAAGTTGTTATAGCAGAACTAAGGCCAGAAGCGGAGGCATTAGCCACAAAAACGATTGTGAGATAAAAGAATAAAAGAATCAAGATTTTTATGAAATGCTGTGGAGTCATTAAAGAACTGGTTTCTCAGATCTAAATTACACACCTGATTGCCTTTGTTGAAATTATATATTTGTTAGCTTAGCTAAGGTGGCAATCAAATTAGAAGCTCGTCTAACAATAAGCTTTGTCAAAGCTAATAGGCCGTCTCTATATGTCTTTCTCTGTCTATCTCTGAACAACTAGTCGATACACAAGCCTACTTACAGATCAGCAACAAACTGTTCCCGAGTTCGAGCTGGCACATTTATAATGGCAGCACACTATAACATCTGTTGCTGGTTGAAAAAAGATGAGACCTAAAATTTGTAAAAATTCACCAATTGAAGAGGGTTACTACAAGAGTTGTAATATTTCCTGATCACGTCTATTTAAGCCGTAAACTCAAGATAATACAAGACCGAACTGCGTTTTTAGATTTGCTCTCGTTTTGTCTTTCGGGAAAAGTTTTGCGATTGGACAATCTGAATTTTTCTTACAAAGGTTTTCAAAAAAATCATGTTTTTCGGGAGTTTATTTTTGAGAAACTTTTTTGAAAATGCGTTTTTACTTACCTTTTCGAGTATAACTTTGAAAAAATAAAAATTTTTCTCATACTTTCTTTTGAAACGGTCACACTGCGCTAATGTAGCGATTTAGTTTGTCTGAGTACTAAGCTTAACAGAGATGCTTTGTTGAGAGAAAAGCTTTTAAGACTCGGAAAAAAGAAAAGAAGTTAGATGACATTGCCTGTACTAAAATTGCAAACTTCAAAACTTTAAACTATAACATAGCAGCATTTTTGGGTTACAACCTTAATAAACAACTTGAATACATTAAAAGCCATTACAAAAAACCCAAAAAAAGTGAATTTTTTGGAAACACACACAGTGTTTAAATTGTAAATCCTTGTTAAGAAGAGTTGTTTGGTATCTGAGAAGATTCATTCTTCCCAATAAAAAGTGTGCGAAAAATTCCGATTTTTTTAAATTTATACTCGAAAAGTAAAATATTCGCTTTTTTAAAAAAGTTTTGTAGGAAAAACTCCCTGAAAACATGATTTTTTTTAAATATTTGTAAGAAAAATGTCAGCTATAACTTTGCCAAAAACAGTTTGCGGTTATCCACATAACTCAATGAGCTGTTTGCCCAAAATTAATGACACCACTTTTTGGTTGTTACACTCAATTTCAAAAACTTGCAGGGTCCAAAAAAGTGCTACAAGTCTAGCCAATCGCAGCTGGAAATTTACTCAGTTCGGGTTAGGGTTGTCGATATTTCTCAAAATATCCATATCGATAATATCAAAATTCCAAATTTTTAATATCGATATTTGTTAAATCGGGTCCATTAAACATCAATATACATATATCGTCATTTTGAAAAGCTTACGAAAACTGATTAGTTTTTAAGGAACGTCTTTATCATAAGATTACTAATGTCCATTTTAAGTGGCCTATGGGATAACATTAACATTTAAATGACTTAGTTTTCTAAAACTAAAGTGTATATATTTTTAAAGTGCATTAATAGTGAGACTTCCATTTTCTTAAAAGCCTTACTAAAATGAGATAAAACTTTAATTAGGCACAATACCTTAGTTTAAGTAAGGCTGGTGTTCAAGATTGTTCTGATTTCAAAGCTGTTCAAAATTTTTTTTCTTTATGTGAAGTATTTTTTTAAATATAAAGTGAGAAATTTATTTTATCTGTTGCTCTTTACTAAAAGTGGTTTGACTTAAAGTAAAAAAAACCCACTGGATAATGTGTTCCCATGTCATTCTGCTGCAGGTGTCTGTAAGTACTACTTTGCTTGCGGATGCTTTCCGTTCTGATGGTACTAACCTTCCTGGAGCAATTAAGTATCGAAATGCAATTTTGGATAGCATTAACAATTCATCTGCACTAACGCTACAATAAGCCATTCGGTTTATATCGATATCTTTAATATATTCCAAAACTGACAACTCATATTGCACCGGATTGCTGAGTTTTTATACCCTGTACCCATTGAAAATGGGTAAAAGGGGATCATGAAGTTGGGCAAATGTATGTAACTGGGAGAAACAAAAGTAATATATTCTGATCAGTAACAGAGTCGTTAGCGTCTTTGAGTAGATCAGAGCTATTTGCATGTACAAGCGTTCCGTACGCAGATCAATTGCAAAATTCCCCTCCCCCTCCGCAAAAACGGTCAGAGTCACAATTTTAAAGTTACAACCTCGTGGATTAGTATATATTATCTTAGGCCTTAAATCTATCTATTCTGAAAAGCACAATAAGATCGGAGCAAAAACACCAAAGTTATACACGAAATAATTTTGCTTGTGGGAGCGCTGTTCTTATTGCAGGCAGCTACCCACCCAGTCGGACTTTGCAAAATAAGTACATTTGGTGGCATGAAATTTCAGGAAAATAGTCACTACATAATTTTTTGAAATTAGTACATTTTTCACATGAAAAACTCATATGTTCTTTTCTCAGGTATTCGTAAATGCGCAATATATTGTTGGTGAGTATCGAATTTAATTACATCTAGGGACTCAATAGCACTTAAGATATTATTATCGTTAATTTGTCATTATTAATCAATTTTTTACTTAAAACTGGTCCTCCTGCGCAAACTAAGAGCAACAACACACTTAAAGGTCAAATCACTAACAATCATCCCTACCATTAGCAACCAAAGTCATCATGGCGAACATCAACAATAATAATAGAGTAAACAAAAATAGTTGTTGGTTTGTATATTAAATTAAATGTCAATTAAACTTGCAAATAAACTTAATTCTAAATCTGATTATGGGGATGACATTTTACACAAAAGGCATGCAAAAATCAGGGGTTCGTAAGCTTACTGCTCAGGTCTTCCTCCCTACGATATACAAAGTCAGTGCATGTGAGATCGTAAGGAGAAGCGCGGAACCCGAAGGCTGCCGCGTGACGTCACCCAAACGGTTAACGGTTACAACAACAACCCCTGAGTTTCTCGGCGTTTCTTAAGACAAACGAATCGGAACCTTCAGGTTTTGGCATGCCTTATGACGTGCCAAGTTGGCATGATATATGGACTTCTGTCATGCATCCAAATCCGACTGGGCAAATGTACTTATTTTGGTAAGCACATGCTGCAAAGTCCGACTGAGTAAGCGTGGGCGCGCGTAAGTGTGTGTGCGCTAGTGTGTTTGAATGTGTGTCTCAATTGTACAGGGTATTTTGAAGTCGGGCCACTCGACTGCAACGCTCTAACTTGTTTTAAGTTGTAATTTTCACTTATTACCATAGTATTTTTTACTGATATAAAGTTTATAAAAAGATCGATAACACAAGTTTACAAAAAAAGGCCAACTTTTGCAACAGAGAAATTAGCAATCGTTCCTTATGTATTTTTGTCCGCTGAACTCAATTAAATTGTTTGTTTTCTCCCAGCACGTCAGGTTTATGAGATATTCGCATATCAAAAAACTGAAAACATGTAAAATGAGAAGAAACAATGGACTACCAACTATTTTTTTCTAAGATTTTTAATATCAACAGAAAATTTTTCAGAATTATTTAAACTTGGAAAAAATCGATTTTATCAAAAAATAACCACATTTTCAATTGAAAATCCTAAAATTTTTACCTTATCAGCAAAATCAAAACATCCTGTTTAGTTTTTCTGTAACGTTATTCAATGCAGCTCACATTAAAACGAGTTTTTTTGGAATAGGACGCTTAATGTGGCCACAGGACCAACAAATGTAAAGATACCTCGCTAAACACACGTTATGCGAATATCTCATAAACCTGACGTGCTGGGAGAAAACAAACAATTTAATTGAGTTCAGCGGACAAAAATACATAAGGAACGATTGCTAATTTCTCTGTTGCAAAAGTTGGCCTTTTTTGTAAACTTGTGTAATCGGCTAAATCGGCATACAAAATATCATATTGAAATATCCCTTATCGTTCAACCAAAACATCGATATATATATTTATCGATAAAATATTGATAACCCTAGTTCGGGTAGCCTTTTTGAATCCGCATAGTGTAGCTTGGTAATTTATTTGACGATATTAATGGTGCTTCAAATATAAACTTATGATCATTGCACCAGTCACAAAAACAGACTCATAAGAAATATTTTCAGCATCCTAACTTATTATAATTTTACATATAATATTTCAATTTTGATTGATTACACAAGTTAACACAATTTTTCATCCTTTTGAATTTGATGTCATTTCTTATGTAAAATCACGCACTGAGTCCGAATCTGATCATTTCCGCTGTAATGCAGCTGCGGAAGCGTTGGAATGACGGCCTTGGTCAGGTAGCTGTTCACAATTTCTGGTCGTCAGTGAGCACTTTTGGGTCCATCTTCGCGCACACCTTGCGCATGATCAAATGCTCCGTCACAATGTCATGAACCACAGATTTTGGTAAATTCAACATCTGGACAATTAAACGAATACTTAGACGACGGTCTGAGTTCAAAACTTGGGGCACACGATCAGCGGTGTTTGTCGAAGCGAGGTCTACGGCGACCTTAAAAAGGCCTGGTGCCCCAGAATACCCTAAAGCAACACTGGGTAAGCCTGTAGACATATCAAACGTCTCTGTTGCAGATTTACCGAGTTTCACACAGAATTTAATTTCATACCTCTTGCCGGCTTGCACCACTTATAGAAACACGTCGCACGAAAATGCCTGTCCTGACTCTCCAGGTGCTCGGAGACAACTGACCAGCCGCTCGTTCGTTAGCTCGGAACGCTCTTTACCGATTCCAGTCGCAGCGATCGAAAATCAGTCCTAATACTTTCCGGACAAACCCTGTGTATTCAATGGCGGATCTATGAATTGGCTATGGGAGGGGGGGTGGCTAAGGGCACTCAAGATCACTCAAGATTGTTCGGATCTTATTGTGGGGTCAAAATTTGTTTTGTGAATAACTTCGGTGTTTTTGATCGGATCATATTGCGCTTTTTAGAACAGATAGATATGCGGCCAAAAATAAAATATGCTAAGACACGATGTTGGCTCTCTGATCTCTTATAGGGGATCTGAAACAAACTCGATCAGGGTACGCGTATACAACTATGTTCATGCAAAAATTTGGGTCTTATCTCTTAGGTCCTGACAGTCGGACGAATTCATACGGCATGGCTAAATCGGACTCGGAACTGTCGGAATGGCTGATCAGAATGACATATACTTTATGGGGTCGGAAATGTTTCCTTCTCCCTGTTTCATACATTTGCACAACTTCATGATCCCTTTTTACCCATTTTTAATTAGTACAGGGTATCAACACTGTGTAGTATGAACAGGGCCAGAAGCTAATACAATTGTCCAACAAAAGCTCAGCTTGAACTAAAGCTCGGGCAAAGCTTACGCTATCTTTCTACGTCTGCTGTTTTCTAAACTACAACTTTAGCTAAGACACAACCCATGGCTTTAAAATGGTTTCATCTTAATGGGGAAGAGTTTGTCTTAGCAGCAGAAGTAAGACCACTCACTATTTGATCAGCTAAATTCAAGCTTGGGCAAAGTTTATGTTATCTCTTTATGTCTGTTGCTTTGTCTCTTTCCCTTTGATCTAAACTACAACTTTAGCTAAGACACAACCCATGGCTTTAAACTGGTCCCAACTTATTGGGGAAGAGTTTAGCTTAGCAGCAGAAGTAAGACCACTTACTATTTGATCTTATAGACGTTTAGTCAACTTTATAAGCAGCGGCAGCGCAACGACAGCGATAACAGTCGCTGCTGCTGGTGGTTGCTCTAGCTTTAAGCCAGGTTGTCGATCTGTCAGCACCGTCGCCAGCGATCAGTTGATTTTCGTAGCTGAGTGGAGCAGCAACACGCGGAAACAGTCTTGTGAGCTGAGAATAAAGTTTTAACCAAAGCAACAAATTCGATTGCCCCGCCTGAGCGTGTGCAGCAAATAAGCAGAATATAATTTGCAATCTTTGGCAATCTTGGTTTAAGTTACGTTGCCTAATTGTGCAAGTAAAAGACTCAACAACAACAGCAACTTGCCTAGTCGGTGGCTGTGTGTCAGTGTGTTAAAGTTATTGTGTGCGCGCGTGTGTATGTGCCTCTGTGTACTCAATCTTTGCTCAATCGCAATCTTTTGGGCATTGCCAAAAACTGGTTAACTAAAAGCAAACGTGTTCTTTACGTTTTTGTTTACTTGTCCCATGCAAAGCCAAAAGTTACTCAGCAAATTTTAAAGAAAAATTCCGTTTGTGTGCATTTTGTTTACAATCATTAATTCCGGTGAAGTGCGAGAAATTAAACACAAAGCTGCAACTTAAAGAACCTCAGGCAGCCCAGGCACAGGTAACCAACCACAACTCATAGTCATTATAAATGCAAGCAAAAGATTTCCATTTCGATCGCTCATCTCAATTTCAAGGATGCCATTAACCGCAAAAAAAACCCAGATTAGGGCAAAGCAGAGCCACCGCACTACATTCTCTGGCAACAGCAACAACTATTAAAACTTCGTCAACGACCTGCTCCAATTCGATTTATGCAGCCCAAGGTCAGCAGCAACAGCTTTAAAATGCAAACTCAGCTGAAGCTGCTGACGAAGCCGAAGTGGAAGTGGAAGCCGAAACCAGAGCTGAAGTTGTTGCTGTGGCCCAGAGCAGTAGTGGTTGAGGCTTGGTTTAATTTTTTGAACTTTTGTCTGTTTTTCTTCCTAAAAAAACAATTGTATTATAGTGAAAAACACCAAAAAATCCAAAAATTAATAAATTAGCCACATGAAATAAGAAATTTTTTTAGTTTTCTGTTTTTACCGCTGCTGTTTCATACCAAATGCAAGATTTTGCGAATTTATGAGAATGAAATAAAAATTTGGTCCAAACGGCTGAAGAAAATATTTATATTATTATTTTAAAACAGATATTGGGGTGTTTAACTCAGGGCTTGGAATTAGGTTGGGTTCGCGGACCGGTTTCTCGTAGCCTTGAACTGACGTTGTAAAATGTCATCAATTAATCGAATAAAAAAATCATTTGCATTCGAAAAGTAAATTTTAGCGAATGCTTTTTGGGTTGATTTCATTTTGTGCGCATCAATTTAATACAAAAAAACTTGATTTCGAGGAACAATACCAAAACAACTGAAGAAACTGAGTGAAACGAGAATGCAACGAAATATTGCAAAAAAATCCAATGAAATGTCCAACACTGACCGAATATCTTAGTAATTACTCTACATCAGTTTATAATCAAAGCAAATCGGTATGCCACTAAAGAAAATAGCAGCATTTAACAGTTCTAAAACATTATTTGTGGCCTCTAGTTGAAAAATTCGAAGAATGTAGATACTTAACTTTACTAGAAAAAGTAAACACAAAGACAAATAAATCATCACTTCTATTTATATATAGCTTCAAATTTTTTTCATTATTTTTCCTTGCCCGAAAAATTTCTATTTGCTTTGAACGAAATCGAAGTATGAACAGCTGACATTCTTGAACAAATTCATTTTTCTGCATTGGCGCTGCGATTTAAGTTTAAAAATGAATTAGAAAAAAACAAGAAAGAAAGTAGGTCAAGCCCGATTATAACATACTCTGTACCCCAAAAGTTTCTTCATATCTGATTAATTTAAGTTTCTTGGGTACATCGATAAATAGTAGTTATTAATAAACATGCGTAAAGGTACGAACCATATATCCACAAAAAATTACGTTTGGGGAAATATGAAGTTTTAATTAAAAATAAACTTGATCTGCCAGCAAGTATAAAAAATATGTCTCCCTCTCTTGTCAAACCTCTATCTCTACCATCTCTGGGATCTGTTTGTTCATACGGACTGACTGACAGACAGACGTACATGGCTATATCGACTTGGCTGTTGATGCTGATCAAGAATATTAACTTTATAGGGTTGGAACTGATTCCTTATTTCAGTTACATACTTTTGCACAATCTTAACATACTCTGTGTACCCTTGGTGCAGAGTAAATAAATTAATAAATTCTCTTTAATTAATTAATTTCTAAAAAAATAAAGATATGTTAGCACTGTATTTACACTTGTCTGGAATGTTGTTATAAATAGCGACCTAAGTGAGCCGGCTAAACACCCCATCACTTGTCTGGTATCTTATATGAGAAGCTCATAAAATGTTCTGAAAAAAAGTTTTAAAGGATTTTTTTCAAAGTATTGTCCATCGCTTGGCTTTCCCATCTGTGAATATTTGGCTTTGGCGTCGATTTAGCTGCATTTTTCTTCAACTGAAAGCAGAAGACCACACAAAAACTATGTTTTTCACTCTTAAGCGAAACGACACATACTGAAAAAGAAAGCCTAATGATGAGGTTCTAAAATAAAGTTGTTTGCCACATTGTCCGATTCGATTTAATACTAGTGACACTTCTCCTCAAAATCCATTAAAACTTTTTTGAGCAAGTAATAGGCTACTTCCACCGAGCAGCATCAAACATCTTATATCTTAAATCTTAATTATTCGCACAGTTTGATTCGAGGACTCACCACATTGGAAATAAGTTTTAAGTATTTCCCAACTTTCTTGAAGCGAGTAGCGACCCATTTCGTAAATGCTAAAATCAGCTAAGTCTGAATTGATAATAGTAAACTCAAAATGGAAAATATTGGATGTGCCTTTTAAATGCAAGACACCTGCAGACATTGCCGAAGAGACAAATCCGCATACTGATTTCCCCTAGTTTATGCTTTAGCTAAGTTCACACAGGAAAATAATTTGGCCGAATTTTGATTAAAATGGCCATGATTGAAGATTTTATAGAATTTAAAACTAAAACTGTATTGTTTTATTCAAATAATTTAATCAAATATGGCCGGAAAGTTCCGCAATTTGGCCTATATGACCAAATTTTCATCAACATTTGTCCAAATTATTTGCCTGTGTGAACTTAGCTTTAGACCTATTGCTAAATCTCCCATCATAGTATCAAGTCGTTCCAAAAGAAAAACCTTTTCCTCCTCTGTGAAATGCATGCTTTATTTTTTAAAATTGGAGCGCACTAAATAAAGTAACAATTCGGCGAGTGGCAGCCTGCCCGGTGTAACCGTACCGCAAATTCCCAAATTTAAAATCAATCTACATGGGACAACCGATTGCACAAAAACCACCTAGTTGCGAAATCTAGGTGGATTTCGATTTGAGCAAAAACAGGAACATGAAAAACCGCCCTAAGACCCACTTTCCGACTGAAAGTTTCTATGACAGCTATAAGATACAGTCATCCGATCCGGTGCAGTAAAAAGAAGACTCTGTGCAAAGTTTCAGCTCTATAGCGTTAAAACTGAGAGACTAATTTGTAGTAGAAACAGACAGACAGACGGACAGACAGACGGACGGACAAAGCACAATCGGCAAAATTATAATACCCTTTGCAAGGGTATAAAAACTTGTTAAACGTTGCTTGACTCAGCTGCAAAAAGAAGGGTTAAACTTCTGATTGAGAATTCATTAGATTTCTTCTTAGGCGATTTCTTACTTTAAAATCTAGATGGAACACAAACTGTTCGCATATTTAAAAACAGGGCTGCAAAAAAATTTCACTTTTTTAGTTGAACTGAAGTTTTCGATCGGGTTATGTGTTTTAAATTAAAGTTCAAATTTATACGCACTCATTTCATATTCTGCAAAAGGAAAATGCGAAATTTTAAAATGTGTTCGCACCACTCATGAAGTATAACTTTCCAGCTAGCTGTAACATATATGGTTGCTTTTGACAATATGAAAGGCTTTGGTTGGTTTTGCGAATAAATATTATAATTTATAAAGCAAATTTCAATGTTTATCTAGAAAGTTTTACATTTCCAAAAATAATGTTGCATAATCTCCTTACAAAAGACGAAAGTTTTGAAACTAACCGAAAGAGATTTCTGTCACACCGAAAATTGGTTTTGGGTTGTTATCAAATTGTCTTTAAATGGCTTTTTATTATCAATTACAATGGAAGGATTTCAACAGACATATTACAAGATGCTTAAACCGTGATGTGCTTAAACCAAGTGTTTGTGACCAACCCGTGTACGTACTCGTCCGGTGCGCTTGACCGAAAACATTGGCAAGTCAGCCGTGGTGGTCATTTGACCGAAATTGTTTATCATAAATTAATGACATGAACCAACCCTTACAATAAATGTTTAACCTTTGAAAAATATCGATCGTTTTTTATATTCTGTACCGAAGGTACATAGAGTATATTAAGTTTGTGCAAAAGTATGTAACAGGGAGAAGTACTCATTTCCGACCCTATAAAGTATATTTATTCTTGATCAGCATCAACAGCCGATTTGATATAGCCATGTCCGTCTGTCCGTCCGATTGTTCGTCCGTCCGTATGAACAAACAGATCTCAGAGATGGTAAGAGATAGAGGTTTGACATGTATGGGACAAACATAGAGGTTTGACATGTATGGGACAAACGCTTCTTATGCTTGCAGGCAGATCAAAAAAACACATATCTCACACAGTTATCTAGATAGTTGATTCGTACCTTCTAGAGATAGTTAGTCATTAGCAATATGTATCGATTTGCCGAAACAATGATAAGAATCGGATCAGCGGTTCACAAGTTATGAGCAAATAAGTGAATAACCCCCCTAACCCCCCAAAGATAGAGAGAGAGAGAGAGAGAGAGAGAGAGAGAGGGAGAAAAGAGAGAGAAACTTAGAGATGAGCGCAGCAGCAGCACTGCATTCAGCTCCTACTCTAGGTACAGAGTATATTATAGTCGGGCTTGACCCACTTTCTCACTTGTTTTTATAGCAAAATTAAATTTTAATTTTTAAATGGACCACCCTGTAGAACCAGGAATGATGGAAACTTAATAAAATTAAACTCGTTTTTAACCACCTGAATTAAAGGTCAATAATGCCGAATCCATTTTATTATTTCACGTTCCTTTCTGATTTCTTACTTCTCAACTTTAATAAATATTTTGGTGAATTAATTTGTGGATAAGCCCCCATGAACCAAAAAAAAAATATCTCTCACTGCTCTTAAAATAAAATCACAACTCGTCACTTGGCACTTTATTCACGTTAAATGTTGTATGCCCCTAGGATTGAACAACTTAAAAAAATTTATTCGGGCTTTGGAGCGAAATGCAAATAAGCGCGGGGCCCAAAAAGTTGCAACCTGATATAAAAAGCAGCTACATATGCCTGTTTATATGCAAATATTACTTGTACATATGTGCGTAAACATTTGGCAATTACCAGAAGCCCATTTTTGTGGGCTTTGCCGCGAGGCGGTTGTTTGTTCTATTTGCTGATATACAAATATGCAGGAGAATTGACAAAAAACGAGAGCAGAGCCGGGAGTTGCTTTTGGGGGATTTTCAATTTGAATTGTGATTAAATTTTTTGCACCCAACTGTTTTTAGTATTGACTGTAGCACAAGCTCTAGTCCCACTTTCCGATTATTGCTCATTTTCCCCGACTGGCCCCCTCCACTTGGCTGGGATTTGTTATGCAAATTTATTTTCGATTACTTGTTACCAAAGATTTGCTTCAGATTATGCAAATGTGTCACATACAAAAAGCGGGATGGGGTGGGGGTCTATCTTCTCTTGCGATCTGCCTTACAAGTGGCTTATTACTGTTAGTGGTTGTCAGTTGGCAGGAAGCTGGAATAAATGCACAAGCTTTGCATATTTTTATTGAAAGCTTACTCATATTTTTAGGCATAAAAAATGATGACTTGGAAAATCTATTTTCACATTTGATGACTGTTTATCGCTTAATCAATTGATTTTCTATTGAGGTAAAGACGGTGTTATAGGCTGCCATCATTATGACCCGCAACTAGGTTGCATACTATAATTGAGTAATTTGCAAAGATTAAAGACAATTGAGTTGCGTTGCAAAAACTAAGAAAATGTACTTTATTGGTATTTATGATGTAGCGAAAGACTTTAAGTCGGAGTCCGGTACGTTCCTATATACTGAGTATACATAAGGCCTCTGCGGCAAAGACGGGACAGATGTCGACACACCTGCAGTATACGAGCTTCTACTGCTCTCTTTTGCAACAACAATAAAGTGCTAAAAGAGCGCGCACTCGCATGACTAAACAAACACATGCAACGCCAAAATGAGCATGTGTGTTTTGCCGGCTCCTGCTTTAAGTCATTGAGGCATTTATTTAGATTTGTTTGGAAGGAAAATATGGATATACGAGCCCCGAATGGCTCCCCTTGAGACCAAACTTTGCACGAAATACGCTGCACATTTGTCGTAACCGGCCGAATCGGACAACTATAGCATATAGCTGCCATAGGAGTTTAAGCGAGAAAAACCTTGTTGTTTTCAACGCAAACGTTTTCCATTTCCATTCTGTACAATCCAAAAATTTCATAGCTGTGACTCCATGACCTTAACAAATCCGCTCTAGTTAGTGTGAATTGCCACAAAAACAAAAAATACTTCTAATTGTAAATCAAAAACGGTAACAAATAAAAATGACTAGGTATTTATCCATGCAACCACTCCCATTTTTTAAAAATAAACTTTTATTCGGTGGGTGTTTGTACACAAAACTTAAAAATATTCAATTCCTGATCCCCTCATTATTATAACTGAACTGAAGTTCGCAATTCATTCACATTTTTTCGGTTTTCCCTACTTCGGGAATGCTGCTCGACATAGGTCTTATTTAAAATAAAAAACAATGAAAATACCTCTGTGTTGCGGTTCTAACAAATAAGTTCTTCCCTGCATTTTGGACAATTATTTTAATTCGTTCAATTGCCCCTTCATTGCTCCACTTAAACACCTTATTTATTACAACTTTTTGCTTTTGGTTCTTTTCAAATTAAATTAATCAAATAAATTAAATATTGCATGGACTATTGGTGCGTGGTTGATAGCATGCCTGGCGTCTCATATCCGTTTTGCAAATATAAAAATACATTTATTTGTATTTGGTTGACTATTTTTATTGGCGGTTACCTTTTGCCGCGGTCGTTTAATTGAATAATTATATGTATAGTAAAATCATTCTGTGTGTGTGTTTTTTTTTAATGTACTTTGTTGGTTTGTTATTTTCGCATAGCTTGTAAATCAATTGCTATTACAAATGGCATCCGTTTGGCATGCAGAAATATAACAAATAACCAAAATGGCCACTCGCCTTGACAAACTCAATAAAAATCGCTTGCCGGCAAATGCGTTGACAGGCAGACAACAGCAAAAACGGAAATCCCAAATAAAATTACGAAAAAAAGAAAACTCGTAAATAAATGTGCATCGGTTGCTGCTATCTATTAATTGCACGAGTGCCAAAATGTTAAGTGCAATTTATTGCAAATAGAACGTGTTTTAATATGAAACAGTTGAACACTAATTAGAATTTTCGGTCGAATCAATTAGCATTGCCAATTTGCAGAAAATAGTTTTCAATTGGAAATGAATTTCATTTAATTTGTCACTTGGGTCACGTAATGACACACAATGTGGATAAAAACAACCGAAAGGCAAGGATCAAGGATCGGCCAGGTTAATATTTAATGCCATTAACATTGTCAAAGTCAGAATGACGCTGGGGAGTTGCTCTTTAAGTGGCCCAAAATGCCCCTCAGTTAATGAACTTTTATAAATTCATTTAAACGGCCTGAAGTTGTCCACGCATTTTTGTGCAATTCATGGGAAATAATTAAAATGAGCCTTGACACACGAAAAATGTGCGCTTATAAGCCAAATTTTCGGACACGCCTTGACCAAACTCTCTTAAAACAATTATGCCTCATAATCGTTGCATAATTTAATTATGATATTAGCCAGAATGAATGCGCTGCTAACGGCACTTTTAACGGCACATGTAATTTGACCTTTGGCGTGTGTGTGTGCGTGAAAAACCTTTGAGTTTTCATCTTTTTCGTTTTTGAAAAGCCATGAAAGCACCGAACCAGCGGCGCAAAGTTAACTACAAAGTAAGTGGAGTTGTGCTTTGCGGTTTTAATTGTGCCAAGTAATGCGGTTGTTGCTCGCATTGTTGCGGTTTTTGTGTGTGTAAACTGAAAGGTTAAGTACCGCAGCACGCCACCCCCTCTCGAGTGTTTGAAGCAACAAATTAAATCATTATAAATGACTAGGAGGTAGACGATGACGACGATGGCAGCGAGTTCAGTTGGTCAAGTATTTTTTCTGTTTGGTTGGTGTTTTTGGCTAAATCGAAGGTCGGACAAGGTAAAATCCAACAAAAAATGATTAAAGTATTTAAAAATTCTCTAGAAACACCAATTCAACTAATTAGTTCAATGAACCATAACATTTGACTTAAACGTTTTCGTTAAAAAAGAAGACTGGTCTACTTTGGACAGTCCACATACTTGCATCTCCAAAACTCTTTTCACTTGCTAACGTCGCCCATGCGTAATCCCTAAGAACTTGGCATTTTCACCGTTTACTTTCTTATAAAATCACTTAATGTTTAGCCGAATGTTCTGCAAATCGTTTGGCGTATGCGAAATATTTGTACATATATAAAACTTATCATGAATGAAGCGACTGGGGAAAGTACCTATCGAAATGATTTAAACGTTAGCACTTGAACTTTCATATTATTAAACTTAAACATAACAGTAACAAACCTTCTTAAAATTTGGCAGGGGTTCACTCCAGCGTTCGGACACCTCAAAACTTTTTTGGGTTCGGGTGCGCGGAGCTAAAAAGCGCGCCTACTAGATTAGATAGTGAATTTGAGCGATTTAGAATAAACTACTCAAATCTACTTGGCTTTGTAAAGTCGGTTTCAATTCGCTTTATTTTTGCCATCTGATCTAGTAGGCGTGCTTTTTGGTGCCTCTTCACATATAAATTGAGGAGTTTTAATATAAAATACAAGCGTTTGTAAAATCGCTAGTGATTTCTGTGGCACCCCCGATTAGCAGTGCAGTAAAAAGAAGACTCTGGGCAAAGTTTCAGCTCGATAGCTCCAAAGGGACTACAGGGTTGCCCATATTCGACGGACCCATGTTTTTTTTAAAAATCAAAGAAAAAAATAAAAATTTGGCGGTTGGCAATCTTAATCATTTAATTTGTTCCAAGTAGATTTGTTTACATCAATTTTTTGAATATGATATCTCTCAAATGGCCGCCTCTGGCGTTGATGGCGTATTGTGCCCTTTTTGCAGCATTTTCCATCGATTTCGCCAACATTTCGGCCGGAATAGCGGCTATTTCTTCACGAATGTTGTCCTTGAGCTCTTCTACGGTCCTTGGCTTGTTAACGTAAACCTTTGACTTCAAATATCCCCACAAGAAGAAGTCAGGCGGCGTCAAATCGGGCGAACGCGGTGGCCAGTCCAAATTAAGACCGTTGCAGTCGAGTAGCCCAACTTCAATATACCCTGAACAATTGACAACGAGAGCGTAAGTTAAAGTCGGCTCTTACCGACTTCGATAAACCCGTTACTCATGAAAAAACATGTTTAATAGTGCTCCTGCGTTCCTTAGGGTGGCCATCCGAAAAGTATGCAACATTTTTTTAGGATGGGTGGGGTGGTAGCGCGGGGGCTTGGTTCGCTTTTTTGCTCATAACTTCTGAACCGTTTATCCGATTTTTATCATTTCTTCGACAAATCGATTCATTTTGCTAATTACTAACTATCTCTAGAAGAATCGTCTATCTTTAAAACTGTAGGAGATATAACGATTTTTCCAAATTGCGGGGGCGGGAGGGGGCGTGGCCGAAATTTGAAACATACTTGATCTGCGTGCAGATAAAAGAAGCATTTGTCCTATACATGTCAAACCTCTATCTTTTACCATCTCTGAGATCGACGCGTTCATACAGACAGACGGACGGACGGACGGACGGACGGACGGACAGAGGGACAGAGGGACAGAGGGACAGAGGGACAGACGAACATGGCAATATCGACTCGGCTGTTGATGCTGATCAAGAATATATATACTTTATAGGGTCGGAAATGTTTCCTTCTCCCTGTTACATACATTTGCACAACTTCATGATCCCCTTTTACCCATTTTTAATGGGTACAGGGTGTAAAAAAGCCTGACGCCGTTAATCAATTTTCACTCTTCATTGATATATCTTAATTCAGAATACGAGAAAAATTGTTAATTTTTTTCAAATAATAAAGAATAATGGCTTAAAATCACGAATTTTGAACTTTTAGATGGGTGGCTCACAACCCCCCCCACAAATTTTCGAAATGTCAAAAAATCACTCTTTTTTCAATACGGAATAAAAAAAACCCAAAAGTTTATTTTCATAAAACTAGTAATGAGGAAAGTTTTGTGCATATTTTACCTAAAATACAAAATTTACAGAACGAAAAAATATTGATTTTTGGCGAAGTTATGTTCGAAAAACAAAACTATGATCACAACCCCCCACTCTCCCCTAATTTTTTCTCAGTGTTAACCCCCATGATATAACTTCTAAGGATATACAATCTATTGACCTGAACGTAGCTTAAATTACGGTGTTTTCAAAAAGATGGAGTCTTTTATAGTTTAAAAGATATTAATTATTGAAGTTATAAACTATTAACAAGTGAGAAAGTCGGTCAAGCCTGACGATAATGCACTCTTTACCTAGAGTTGGAGCTGAATGCAGTGCTGCTGCTGCGCTCATCTCTACGATTCTCTCTGTCTCCCTCTCTCCCTCTCTCTCTCTCTCTCTCTCTCTCTCTCTCTCTCTCTCTCTCTCTCTCTCTAAGATTGTGGTTGTGAGGGGAGGAGGTGGATAACTTATTTGCTCATAACTTGAGAACCGCTCATCCGATCTTTATCATTCAAATCGTTACATATTGCTAATGACTAACTATCTCTAGAAGGTACGAATCATCTATTTACAAAACTATGGGAGATATGACGTTGCCACACAGTCAGTTTCAGAGCTATATATACATGTCAGAGCGTTAAGATTGTTCATGTTGAAGATACACTAGCAGCACAGCAAGTCCCGAGAAATGTTCTCATTTAATTTAGTTTTACTGTCAAGAACACACGTCAGCACTCTCTGATTCCCACAAGCGGAAAGAAAAGAAGACTTGTCATCAGTCATCTTATTAGTGCTCTGCTTTTTCCATGCTTGTCACTGACTGTCAGTGGACACTTGCAACACTAAATACTAACCAACACTCTCGGGCCATGCTCGACACAGGCAATCCTTGCCTGACACCTTGCTCCCAGTGGTAACCCTGGTAGATTGGAACGACTCTGTTAAATAACAGTTTTTATTAACACTTCATAGTTAACGTTCAATCTGCGACATATATATAACATATATCAAGCTTTTCAAAAATGTCAACATCACGCAGATCGAACATCTATTTCGTTTCGGTGGGAGTGTCGAGATATAATTTCGGATTTTTTCTTTATTGAAACAAAAAATTTTGAATTTTGAAACCGTTCGATTTGAAAAAGAATGACCCATTTATGAATAATTTCTGATAGAAGCAGAGTCGACTACAGAACCGTTTAGTCTATATATTCTAGCCTATGTGCTTATGTGGGGTGGCCGTCTGTGGCCCAGCGGTTAGTATGCTGGACTGCGTGGGTTCGATCCCGCCTCTGAACATCTAATAATAAAAGTTTTTTTCTTTCTTTAGAAAAATAGCTTTTACACATACGGTCACCTTCACCAGCTATTGGCGCCAGCTGTGAAGTAATCTAGCCATGAAAAAGCAAATTCTCAAACTTTGCCGTTCCGATTCGGCGTTAAACTGTAGGTCCTTTTCTCTTGTGCGAAAAATTTAAAGCACACACGGCAAGAGGTTGAGAGAAGCTTGGCTTGACCCCGTTGGAGGAGCTGTATAGCCAATTTTACATTTTACATGTGCTTATAACTTTTAAAACAAGAAATCACACCACAAAGGAGGGTCGGTCAGCTACTTCAAGAACCTCCCGGTTGTATCATCAGCAGGCTTTGACTATCGCATAGGCCATCGCATTCCAGCATTACTAAGACTTTTTGAAATTTCCAAAGGCAGCACAAGTGCAAAAAGTGACAAGTGACTACGTCAAATTAACAGAAGACTTTGCTTAGTTGTGTGCAACCATTTCGGTCCTTCTGTTTTTAGGGGGGAAATTTTCTTCCCACAGCTTGCGCACTTGGTATAAGTTAATCATTAATGGGTCTTCTTGCTACCTTTTAATATTTACTCTATAGAAAAAGTGCTCACTTAAACCATGCTTGATCGGCTGGAAAAGTATTGCAACATGCGGTCTTCAACAAATGTGTGATTTGCTATGGAATAATTTTTTAGGAAAAACATACAGCTAGCATAATTGTCAAAAGAACACTATTCAATATAGTATGTAGAGCGATTTCATGGTATAAAGCATAAATCTGCGGCAGCAGCCACTTTGAAGAAGTGCAAATTCGGGGGACTAAACTTTGGCAGGTCTGAAGGGTATGCTTCAGAGGAACTTCTCAACCTTTATTGCTAGTTTCAATAAACATTATCAAAAAACGAGAATGGCAAAGCTAACTTCGTCTGTGCCGAAGTTCTGACGGACAGACGGACGGACAAAGCTTAGTCGACTCAGCTCGTCATGCTGATCAAGAATATATGTGCTTTATGTGGTCGGAGATGCGTCCTTCTTTGCTTTGCAAACTTCTGGGCAAAATTATAATACACTTTTCAAGTGTATACAAATATTAAGGCCTTATGTTTAATAGCTTAAGTACCATAAAAGTAGTGGATAAATGATACAGAAATTTCTAAAATAAATTAAATACAGAAATTAATTAGAAATTAATCAGAAATTATCTTTACTATAAGCTTAAATATAGAATTACAACTAAGGGCCGATTTCACATCTTCTACATAGAGCTCTGTCACATAAACTAACAAGTAACAGTGTAAAATCGATGACTATCTGACACATATCAGCCATCTGGGAGAACAGAAATCGGCCCTAAGAGCTTAAATTTGGACCGAGGCTTGCTTTAATTCGTGTGCTCTGCACTTAAATAGGTTTTCAAAAATTAAGGCGTTCCATTCAGGAGAATTCATTAACCCTTACCCCTATTTAGAGTTTTCATTAAACTTAATCCTCCCCCACAACAGCCTAAGCAAAATGGGAAATATGCTGCAGACAGATTATTCCGGACTGATGACTCTTTCAAGTGACACTTGAACGCATCAGCTCAGTCAGCCATCTAGAACGAAACGGACCCATTCGTCCAATCCAAGCAGCCTTCTCGACTTACAACACAAAAGCCGCTTACAGTCCAAGTCCAAGTCAGACGTTCGCGCTTCGGTTTGCTTTTCACAATTGCTTGGCGGTTTTCCCCCTTAAAAAAAAAAAAGAAATAAACCGAAAAAATCAGTTTGCGATTACTCACCAGCAGCAGAAGCAAACAAAGTTGACTAAGCACTCCGCTAGAGGCATCGTCATGACTTGGAACTCGAGTCGGGGAATTGGAGCGAAATGCTCTCAACTGTAAAACTGACTAAAATGCAAGGCTGGCGCTTTTTTTTAATTGTTGTGTAAAATTTAGTTTTACATTTTAGTGTAAGTCGCTACAAGAACCTTGAAAACGAGCACGCAAATCCGTGCATAATTGGCTGGAAAATGTTTGCGCAATTTCTCGCCTGCGTTAATTATGAGATTTTATTGCATATAAACCAATAAAATGAAATGTAAATTGCAGCAAGCAATGAAAATGAGTTATGGGAATGACCTGTTTCTCGCTGCAGCTCCTGGGCCAGATGCAGATGGTTCTATGAAATTGCTCACGTTAGTTAAATCATAGCCAAACAATTGCGAACGACAGTCAATTGCGAGCGACAGAAATACAACAGCAAAAAACCGTTTGTCCAGATCCTGGCCATAGCAGTCATCGATATGCCGGGTGATATTTATATACAAAATATTGAATAGCAAAAAATTGCAGTCAAATAAATTTGTATTTTCATTTTTATTGGTCAACAAAAATGACTTTTGGCTTTGGGCATTTATGTGTGCACTGAACCTGACTGCGTTCGTTTGCTGGCCATTTATTTATTTCTTTGTTTATGTTTTTTGTTCTCTTTTATTTCTCTTTTGACCGTACAAATTGGGGCCAATTTAAATTTTTGCTTCGATTGAAAGTATTTTCTTGACAATTTTCGTAGTTGGCGGAAACAACGGGGACAGATAAATGCAGATTTAATTGACAGAATTTTTTATTGTTTAAGTAAAGAAACCAGCTGAAACGTAAACTCGAATCTTCGCGCAAAGTTTATGATATGTAATAGTGTAAGGAATATGTAACTGTAAGGAATGAGTAATTCAAACGAGAAGGCCAAGCTAAATTCGTCTTTGCCGAAGTTTTTATACCCTTGCAAATGTTTTAATACATCAGAGTTTAAGAACGCCAGCATAAAAACAAACAGTTTTTCTAAATAAAACCAACTTTTCGACCGATAGTTCCTATGACAGCTATAAGATATAGTCATCCGATTTTGACCAAAACTTCCAAATCTGTATAAAAGCGTTTAATATTAATAATCGGTGATGTGAGAAAACAAAAAGTTTTTCTCATTAAAACCCACTTTTTGACCGATAGTTCCTATGACAGCTATAAGATATAGTCAGCCGATTTTGACAATAACTTCCTAATCTATGTGAAAGCGTAAAGTATTAATAATTGCTGAAGTGGGAGCCGTTAACATTAAAAACAAAAAAGTTTTTCTCACAAAGACCCTCTTTTCAACCGATAGTTCCTATGGCAGCTATAAGATATAGTCATCCGATCCGGTCGGTTCCGACATATTAGCAGTGTGCAGTAAAAAGAAGACTCTGTGCAAAATTTCAGCTCGATAGCTTTAAAACTGAGAGACTAGTTCGCGTAGAAACAGACAGACGGACAGACAGACGGACAGACAGACGGACAGACAGACGGACAGACAGACGGACAGACAGACGGACAGACAGACGGACAGACAGACGGACAGACAGACGGACAGACAGACGGACGGACAAAGCTCAATCGACTCAGCTCGTCGTCCTGATCAAGAATATATATAGTTTATAGAAAAGAAAAATACTTCTCCAAATTCTAAAAAAAAAAAAAAAAACCCCCTCCTGGGGGAGAAAAAAAAAAAAAAAAAAGAAAGTTAATTCGGATCGATCGAAGTTTATATACCCTTGGAGCATGATACATGCCTGCCATTTTTTTATTTATAAAGTATAAAGACGCTACCATTGAAATGATAACAAAAAAAAAATATATTATATATGATCTGCTAACTTAAAAACAATTGGTAATCGTAATACAAAGATGTTTAGAGTAATAGGTTTAGAGATTAGATACTTCAAGGTGTTCATAAATTTCCACTTAAAATAACATTAATAGATTTTTCAAACGAAACAATAAATGAAAGGGAATTATAATTAGAGCATAAGACACGAAAAGGTTCATGAAGGGCATAGTTGGACCTGCAGAGTGTCAAACGTAGTGGCCGGAATGTACGGGTGAACCTTGAGGGTACTGTAAATTCTATAGAAGTGAGGAGCGATTGAGAATCTACCAATCCGAGAAGAAGTTTGTGGACGAATAGGACACCATTGCATATTCTGCGGTGATGCATAGATTGAAGATCGATTAATTTTAACCTCGATCGGTACGGCGGTAAGTGCCTATTGGGGTCCCAATGCAGATTGCGAAGAGCGAAAATTAAAAATTGTTTCTGGACAGATTCGATTAGTGATTGCTGCTCTTTGTACTGTGGGCCCCAAACACTAGAGCAGTATTCCAAAATAGGGCGTACTAAGGATATGTACAATGATTTAGTTGTGTAAGGGTCGTCAAACTCTTTGGACCAACGCTTAATAAATGCCAAAACACCTTTGGCTTTATTTACTGTAGCTGCGATATGGCTGTTGAAACACAATTTCTGGTCAAACAGTATACCAAGATCGTTTACATGCGAAATACGGTCCAGTATATGATTCCCTATAGAATAGGAGACAACGTGAGGTGAGCTGCGGGAAAAAGTCATCATTTGGCATTTGGAATGGTTCAAGAAAAGAAGATTATTTGAACACCACTTCTCCAGTTCATTAAGGTCAAGTTGAAGGCGCGTGTGCAAGAACCAATCGGCGTATGGTAGACAGATTTTAACGTCATCTGCATACATAAATACAGTTGAATACGATATGACTTGTGGGAGGTCATTTACAAAAAGGACAAAAAGCAACGGGCCTAGGTGACTACCCTGTGGGACACCTGAAGTCACGTTCACAACTGTTGAAAATACATTGTTAAATAATACCCGTTGTGTACGATTTGATAAATAAGACGAGATCCAGTTCAATAAGTTTGGTGGAAAACCCAAAAGTGACAATTTGTGAAGAAGAAGAGCATGATTAACTGAATCAAAGGCCTTGCTAAAATCAGTAAAGACGACATCAGTTTGTGACCGGCACTGAAAACTGCGATTTATTAGTGATGAAAACTCAAGAAGATTTGTCATCGTCGATCGACGTTTAACAAAACCATGCTGAGAAGGAGATATGAGGTTGCTACATAGGTGCTGCAGTTGGGAGGTGATCAACTGCTCAAGCAGTTTTGGGATAGCAGAAAGCTTTGCAATGCCTCGATAATTCTCGACATTCAAACGGGACCCTTTTTTTATGAAGTGGAATAATATAAGATTCATTCCAAATCTGTGGGAGACAAGACTGTTTCAAAGACAGGTTAAATAGATAGGTAATGGGTGAGCTCAAAGCTCCAGCACAGTACTTCAAAATACAACTCGGGACGTTGTCAGGACCAGCAGAGAAAGAGATGTCAATCGTGGACAAACTTTGCAAAACGTCACATTCATTAAAATAGGAAAGAAAAATATTATTCGCTTGAGGTAGAGAGTAAGGATATGGAGAAGAAGAACAGTTGTAGGATTGTGCTGAGTAAGTCGTTTGAAAGAAGGAGGCAAACAGATTAGCAATATTAAGATCGGAAGATTCAGTCTTATTCTGATAGTGGAGGGACGGAGGAAATGCATTCGACTTGCGTTTAGAGTTAACGAATGTGTAGAATTGTTTTGGGTCATTACGAAAATTGATCCTGCATTGTGAGAGGTAATCAGCATAGCATTGGGTGTTGATGGTAAGAAATTCAGAACGAGCTGAAGAGTAAAGCGCAAAGTCTATTGACGAACCTGTTTTCTTATATTTTTTGAAAAGTCTAGATTTCTTATTTTTTAGGTACGACAAGTGCGGTGTGAACCAAGGAGGCTTAGATGAGGGTATCACCCTCACCTCAGGAACGTGTGTATCAAAGGCCAAGTAAAGGGTTTGATAAAATGCTTTGACTGCAGAATTAATGTCGGTAAATAAATGTAAGAATGACCAGTCAACTGAAGAAAGATGTAGATTTAGTTCGAGAAAATTAGTCTTACGAAAACTCTTCACACGTCTTGATGATAATGAATTGTCAATTTCCACGGAGATAATAGTCTCCACAGAGATCGAGATGGATGGATGGTAGCAATCTTCAGGCAGGGATACTGGGTTAGCTCTGGCTACCGCCGCAAGGGAAGCATCACTAACAAAGATCAGATCGAGCAGCCTTCCACGGTTATTTTGAACTGAATTAATTTGAGCAAGTGAGATTTCGGTTAGACCGTCAATAAATTCATGTTCGGTATCAGGTAGTAAAAGGTTCGAGTCATCGCAAGGCAGCCATGATAAATGGGGAATGTTAAAATCTCCAAGCACTATAATTTGATCGGAGTGTCCTAATGCAGACATCACGAGATGAATTGCGGAAAGGTGGAACAAATAGATATTTAAATCAGATCTTGGAGGAATATAAGAACAAGTCAGGAAGATGTTTGCTTTACCAGTGCAGACTTTGACCGCAATAAACTCGATGTCATGAGTATTGTCAAACGGAAACAACTCTGATGAGAAATCATTTTTTATTGCAATAAGAACACCGCCAGCAAACGATGGTCGGTCCCTTCTGTAGGTAGTGTAGTTGTGTACAAAAATTTCATGATCAGAAACGGAAGAATTCAGCCAGGTTTCAGTTAAAATAATAGCATTGGCGTCGAATGAGGCACTATTAGTGTGAAGTCGACTAAGTTTACCTAATAGACTGCGGACATTTTGGTAGTGAATGGAAAAGATGCAGCTTAGTTTTTTGAGTTTTTTGAATTTGTAGGATTGGGACTCAGGGGTGATTCATCACTTCTAAATTCATGTACAATAGTATACTCCGGCCAGAGTGCAGGTTCAAGTGCCCTAGAAAGAAGTGTTTCAGGAAGGAAAATTTTAAAAGTAGAAATTTTACGTGTATAATTAAATTTATATTTCAACACCGAGATATCTGCAGGGTCGGCTTGAAGATTCAGATGAAGATGGTTTTTGACTTCATCTACTGTAGCGTCGGGCAGGAGTCGGGAGACGAAAATAGCTTTTCGAGGAACAACTGCCCTACGTAGCAATCCAGAGGATCGCGATGGAGGTGCCACGGCCTTCAGAGGTCTCAGAGCGGCGTTAGAGGTACTTGCAGGGGCAGCAGTTTTATTATTAATATTGCTGGCTTCATTGGCGACAACAAAATTAGAAGCAGCAGCAGCATCATTGGTCGCAGCACATGAAACAGAGACTATTTCCGCAGCAACCAAGGTGCCAGCATCAGAAGCGCCAATACAAGAAGCAGCAACTGTAGGGGGACCGGAAAATTTGCAAAGGCAACATCCGCGGGAGCGTCGCATTGTTCGGTACAAGTGATTTCCATTGGCAAAGTGCCAACGGCAACCTGTATTATATTAGGCATAGTATTGTGTTGAATAGCCGTTCCAGTAGGTGTATGAAAGGTTGCAGCATCTTGCACCGGTAGTGATAAGGCATTATGATGTGGAGTAACCAGCGATTCAGGTGGAGCTCGACTAGCGGGTGAAGCTCCCAGTTGGACCGGAAACAAATTGTTGTTAGGTATTTTTCTTTTCGGAGATTCGCTCAGCAGTTTTAGACCAAGAAACTGCGATTCCAAAGTGAGAAATGTCTCATTTAGGGAAGAGAATTTCTTCCGAACCTCCAAGAAACCAGTCCTAGTTTGCCTCATAAAAGTCCGCATTTCACCTTCAATGTCACGGCATGCCAGACAAGACCAGGTTAATCCAATCCTTTTGGAAATGAGATCATTTAGCCGGCCATTGTACCCAGCACCGGCGCATTTTATGTGAGAGCAGTTATCACATAGCCAACAGATTAGATACGAATCTCCACTAATCGTACCACCAAATTCACATTTGCTAGCAGTGCAAGCGAGACTCATTATGTGCAGGCAGAACAAAACCAATTCAACAGAATCCAAATATGTATAAGAGCTGGAGCCAAAACAAGAGCAGCAGGTTAACCAAACGGAGAGCTTTAGTGATCCGATTTAAATAAAAATTATCAGAATTGTGTGTTGGCATATATTATTGATCAGCAACGAGTTTGCGAGCGACAGCATTAAAAAAAAAAGTTTTTCATACCAAGACTTTTTTCAGACTTATCTTTTGTATGGCAGCTATACTATATAGTTGCCCGATTTGCATAAAACTTGCCCAAATTATGTCTAAGCATAGAGAACACATAATTACGAGGTTCGGAGACGTTGGCCCGGAAAATAAAAAAGGTTTTCTCACTAAAACAAGTTTTTCGACCGTTCGTTCCTATGGCAGCTATATGCTAAAGTCATCCGATCCGGCCGGTTCCGACAAATGTGCAGCGCATTTGTACCAAAAGACTTTGTGCAAAGTTTGGTCACGATAGCTTTAAAACTGACGGAGGCGATAGCATAGAAACAGACGGACGGACATGGCTATTTCAACTCAGTTCGTCATGCTGATCAAGAATATATATACTTTATGTGGTCAGGGATGCTTCCTTCTATACGTTACAAACATCCTCTGCAAGGGTACAAAAATCTGGACAATTGAGTTCTTTTGCAATCTGGGTCAAAAAATCCATGCGAATCTCACAATTCTGATAAGTTTGATCCAAATCGAAAGACTATAGGCTATAGCTGCCATAGAAACGATCAGTCGAAAAATTAGATCTAGTGAGAAAAACCTTTTGTTTTCAATGGTAACCTCAGAAAAAAAAGCCGAGAAATTTTAACTTGAATCAAGTACGAACTTTGTGAATAGGACGGTAAGTACGAAAATATTTGTTTCAAGTACAAAATACTAGAAACAGTTTTATAGACATTGCCATTTGTGACTAACGCAATAACAATAAGTATTTTACTTGTAGCGTTAGGATGTTTCGATAATTAAATACAAATACAATCCTTTTATCAACTATTATTTTTTAATCCCAAAATAATTGTTTTACGACTGTTTCGGGTAAATTTGGAACTATTATAATATCTATTTGGTCATACTATAAATTTGTTATGTTCTTGAGTACAGCCCGATTTACTCTTAAAATAAGTGCAAAAGGGTTCTTCATCGAAGTTTTATAAATTCTAAAGTCAACCTTAAACCAGTATATGCAAAATGCTCTGGGTTTAAGCCTATAAAATTCTAAGCTTTCCCAATTTGTCTTTGAAACTAGGCCTCTGTATAATATCAAAATCCGAAGGAATTGAATTAATCACAGATCAAGATGTTTATACTGTAGATCAGAAATCTACCCTCACTCTATAACCAAAGTGTTGGAACCATGATGGAATTAATTAATTTAATTAATTAAAAATAATTCGCATTTTTCATCGCACACTTTTTGGAGCAAGCATTGTAAGACGATTCTGTACTTAATCCAAGATATTTTGTACTTGAACTAATATGATCTGTTCTTAAATTTTTCTATTTCGCATAGCTTCCATAGCGCTGATCGGTTGGGAATAAGTAAAAAAAAACCTTTCGTTTTTAATATAATCGTTCTTAATCTAGGTGACTGTTAGTTTTATATGCTTTCAAGCAGATTTGCGAAATTTGTTCACAATCAGTCAGACAATACATATTAATTATAAATTATTTTTGATGTTAATGCTAGCGATAACACTAGTTTACGAAATAATGCAATTTTTGCGATCCCGAACGTTTGGTAGCCATTTCTTTTGTAAGTCCCCCCGCTGAGTCCAAAAAACCATATCACAATTTTTTTAATGGGGCCGTTTTCGAGAAATCGCGGAAAAGCTAGTTTTTAGATTCTGAAAAATGTACCTTTAGAAAAATGTGTATATCTTCAGTATTTGTTCATTCATTATGAAATGGTAATGCTTTCCTGGAAGGTAATTGAACATCCTATCATTCATTCACACACCACTTTTTAATCCGGTGCTTGAATTCAGCGTTATAAAGGCCTTTATCGGCAACTTTGCATTAAATTTATCATTTTGTTGAAAAAAGCTAGATTTTAAGTGCGATTTTCATCACGAAAAACATTGTGTAAAATTTATTTTATTGCTGGTTACCAAAGATTTAGCTATTTAAAAAAAAACGCCACATAATTCATTCAAATCCGTTCAAGAATATAGAAGTTATGGGCATTTAAGTAAAAAATTGAAGGTTTCAAGTTCATGCTAATTGACATGGTTTGATTGTTTTTGTGTTGGTCATAGTAGGCATAGTTTACATTCAAACTATTCTATTTAAGGGCTACTATGACCTGCCAAATTTATTTTGTACCTGGTTAAGATTTTTTGCGATAGACTAAGGTTGAAAATGAGTGCAACTTACACTGTGCAAGACGTCAAGTAAAATGCAAAATTTATACTAATAAATAGTAATAAGTTCGGTCCTCATAACTCTACTCCATTGGCGACTAGGAGACTTAAAATTTAGGAGAGTGAGTTTTCCATTGATGGTAATTATGTATTATATTTAAATTTTGTGCTGATACGAGTGGGGGTAGTTTTTGTATGCTTACTCTGCTATGCCCTTTGTATTAATTTAAAAAGTGCTTTTAAAATTGTCAGTTATAAATTAATTAATATTTTATTCTCTCTCCGAAATTCTGGCAAGACTTATAAAAGCAGGTTGACTGTATCGTTTCGTCTCCCTTTTTTGACCGAGTTTAATATTTATACAAAACAGCTTGATATAAGCTGAGATAATAAACTGGAATGTTGAAATTATAAGCAGCCTGAAAAATTCTCATAAATCAATTGTATATTCAATCATTTCACCAAATTCTGTTTGTTCTTTCACGCTTTGTGTTCCATTAATCAAAGTTGGAGCGTATCGCGGAGCGATTCAAGTTTACTTTAAAAATTGCATATTTAATACTACTTTCCACGATAAGTTTCAAAATTATAAATATAATTTGCCGATTGTCTGCCACTCAGTCATTTCCGAATTTATATGGAAATTTACCCTTAAAAAAGCAATAAAAGTGTTTAAATATTTACACTCTCACACAAAAGAGCAAACAAACAAATAAAACACTCGCACACGCCCACACACATACACACACACACACACACATGCTTCTATGCAAATAGATGGCAAACACGAGTAGGCAAAAATAAACTCAAGTCCTGTCTTGATGTTGGCTTGAAGCCTTTTTGTGTAGGCTACGCTGATTTTCGACGGCGCGTTCTATGAGATTTTTGCTTTTGTTTCCTTTGGCTTACCACATGGCGTTTACTTGATCGATTTGCCCAAAGTTCAAGCAGCGACTGCAGTTGGTTTGTTTACTTTGGCTTGGAAAGTGATTGTTAGTGTCATAGAGATATAGGCCGTTCCTTTTCCTACCCTCCGCCCCTCCCCATCGGATCTAACAGCTGTCTGTGTCTTGCGTTTGTCACACAAAACAACAGCCAACACTCTTGCCTGTGTCTGTTTCTTGTATGTGCCTGTGCGTGATATTTGTTGCAGTCTGGTGAGACCAATCCTTGTCCTGGCAAGCCCTCCCAGACGCAATGCACTTTATGTTTTGATGCTGCCGACGGCGGTGCCAGCGTATGGGGGGCGGGGGTTTCTGCCCTTGCTCTTGCACTGATTGTCAGCGGCATCATCATCGTCATCATCAAGGAACGGCGTCAGCCTGCCTGTCTGCCCCTGCGCGCTAATCCTGGTCCTGGTCCCTTGGTAGGGAGGATGCTGCTCGGCTTGTACTTCTTGTTGTTATTGTCAAGTGCAAATGTGTTTGTGAAATATGCAAAGACATAAATATTTCAATATGTGTGTATGGGTAAGAAAAACTGTGCGGAATGTGTGAAAATCACCGAGTGGCGAGGTGAACTCATGACTCGAATAAAATCACTTCTAAGAAAAGCACACCAGAAGCATTAAACAGTGACTACAATTTATTTCGCAGCTTCTTTAGCAAATATTTTTAATTGAAAGCCAATTTATGTGCTTACAATTTCGTAATTTTTATTAAGTTGAGAGATTTGATGTTTATAAATCGGTGCGCTTGGGTAGACCTGCATGAATCTTCAAGTGATTGCCACAGATAAAAACGAATTGTCGTCGAAGCACTTGACCATTTACAACAGTATGAAAAATCCGAAAATATTTCAGGGAAAACAGCAAAGATAAGTCAATGGTGGAAATTAAATATTTCAGTAACTTGAAATACCAATTGGCTGGTAAATAAGAACTTTACAGCAAAGATACTTCACTATATCTCGCAATCGGGGGTGACACAGAAATCTCTAGAGATTTTGTCCTCGGTAGGTTTGCAAATCGCTCGAAAAATCCGTCGGTGTCCCAGAACTTCAAGAGATTTCCTTTTCTTATTTGAAAATCTAGTTAGAACAGAAACGGTTCCAATTAAAGTTCCATCGCTAAAAACAGGGCTGCATCTCTCGCAAAAAAATTTCCCTAAGTTAAGTTATGTGTTAATTTGATGTTAAACTGAAATTTTTTGATTGTGATAAATGTTTTATGATGCATTTTTGAATTATAGTTAAAATTTAATTCACATTCTTCATAAATATAATTAAAAATTTAAATATTTTTTGGCGTCAAACATAAAGTATAACTCTCCAGCCCTTAGTGCGCTGGCTGCCATCCAGATGGAGCCACAATCGCCAAACGGCGCCACTGATGTGGTTGGTTTAGATTAACATGAAAGACTTTGGTTGTTTTTCCTAATAATTATTGAAACGCAAATTTCAATGTTTAAACTAATTAAATAATTAATTAATTTTATGCAACCTATCCAGAAAAATAATTTTTTTTACAGTTCCAAAATTAGTTTTACTTGACAAAATTGTTTGGGTGGTGAATTTAGCGAAATCTCCCGACAAAACACGAGAGATTTGAAACCAACCGAAAGAGATTTCTGTGACACCGAGAATTGGTTTTGGGTTGGAATTTGGTTGGAAGAGATTTCTGTGACACCTCCGAATGTAAGCAATTCTGTTTTCATGCCAGAAAAAAGTTTCGTTTGGAAACTACAACAACTGTACTTATTTTGCGGCTTCCGCCTGCACTAGATGCACTATACGAAATTTTCCCAAAAATCAGGCATTAATTAATAACTTAAAAACAAAGCAAGATGTTGCGGTCTAGTTTTTTTTTTTTTCTTTAGGTTATGTATACCGTTGGGCTATATGAGCGAAAAAGAGGAAGAGGAATAAATAAGAATGTATGTACAATTATAATTACAATAATTATTGAGGCGCAATAAGAAACATATTTTTCGCCCGCAAACTTTATGGAATCTGGGGTATCGTGAAAAAAAAGTGCCGCTCATTTATTTTTTGGTGTTTCTGTTCTGTTCTTACTGTCTTTTCTAACTGCGAAATACCCCACTTTAAGGGCAAGGCGTCGTCGACAGAAGACCGGAAAGGGTTCTTCATTGGGTGTGACAGTAAATTTCGGATAATTTTTGCCTTTTAACTACTTATATAAACTATCTTAAGAACTGCTGCATGGTCAGCTAGTCGTTTTTTACTTTTTACGAGCAGCTGTGCTTGCGTCTTCCTCTAATACGTTTTATCGTAAATGACCATCAGGAACGACACTCTGGGTTCATGTGCTTCTCAATGGCTAAGAATTGATATTCTGCATTCAAATTGTTGCATTATTCGGTTAAATTTCCGCGATTCATCGCCAGAATTGCACAAAACATCCTTTCTTATTTATGTTAAATATCTTTCATCTTGCGACTGAAAGACTTTGACCCAACGCCTCTCTAAAGAAATGAAGAATAACATCTTCTCGCCTTGTCAAATTTTTTCAATTGCCATGCAATTAGGCATAGTGTAGGCATAGTAGTGCATATAATTGCGGTTCAGAAAAAGTGAAATAGAAGCTGAATTAATAGCTTTAAGAGGTGGTTAAAGTCACAGCTCTAACAAATCTAAACAAATCAAACAAAGATGAATTTTCTTTCCAATTTTTTTTTTTTTTTTTGTGGGATGAATCTCGAATACTTTCTAATTCAGGGACGCAACGATTAATTTCTACAGATCAAAGGCACTAAAACATAGTACATACCACAAATAGTAGATTCCATCAAAAATATTCTACAAATCTTTCAGTTTTTATTGATATTTGGCCATTACAAATTTCTGCAAAAAAACATTCAATTAACATTGTACTGTCATTCGTTAGCATAACCTGACTTTAGCAGCTGCTCAGTTAACAGTCCTCTGTTAAATTAAAAATCTTAGGGCCGTTTTCTCATGTTCCTGTTTTTGCTCAAATCGAAATCCACCTAGATTTCGCAACTAGGTGGATTTTGTGCAATTGGTTGTCTCATGTAGATGGATTATGAATTTGGGCATTTGCACTACGGTCACACCGGCAGGTCTGAAAAGGCACTAAAAGTAAGTTGACAGCCCTATTGGACTCGCTAGTTTGTTGATATGTCCCTTGCGCGCCAATTTTAAAAAAAGAAAGCAAGCATTTCACAGAGGAGGAAAATTTATTGTCGCAAGCACTTGTAACTATGGTTGGAGATTAAGAAAAAGGACTATAGCTAAGTTCACACAGGCAAATAATTGAGAAAAATTTTGATGAAAATTTTGGTATATAGGCCAAATTAGGGTACTTTTCAGCCTAATTTGATCAAATTAATTGCATATGAAATCATAGTTTAAGTTTTAAATACAGTAAAATCAACAATCAAGGCTATTTGAATCACATTTTAGCCAAATTAGTTGCCTGTACGAACTCAGCATAAGCAATGACCTAGAGCAATTAGTATGAGCATCTGTATCTTCAGCAATGTTTGCAGGTGTCTTGTATACCAAAGGCACATACAATATTTTCAATTTTTGGTTTAATTATTAACAATTCAGATTTAACTGTTTTTTGCAGCAGTTGTTTTTTTATTTCAAAATTTTTTAAGTGTGACCATATGCGCGCACTCATAAAAATACTTAATATGAATTGTCATGTACATTGTTTTCAAATCAATGAGGATGAAGTACATTGCTACGAAATCCATCTAGATGGTTAGCCTTGAACATGAGCAAACGAAACGCAACAAATCCACCTAGATTTGCAAAAACAGCAACATGAGAAAACGGCCCTTAGTACGTAATATTGAAGACTGATGTATTTGTGAACAAATCGGGCAAAAAAAATTTAAGCTTTGAGCACTTTTATAAAGAGGTTTATGCCTAATAAATAGCAAAATTTCCTATAGTGAGCTGGATGTTCATTTAAATGAGATAAGAAACCAAGTGATTAAATAAGCATCCAAATCTTAACTTGTTTAAGAATATTTGATAGTGTCAACAAAATGAACTTTAACTTAACCCAAAATTAACGTAACCAACTTACTAATTTAGTTTGGTGGAACCTTCTCAATGGAGGAATCAGAGGAATCAGAATCTTGTAACCAAGGTAAGGGGTTTATTTCAATCAAAATAAACTTCAAGAAGTTGAGAAATTTTTAGGTCTGAAAAAAGCTATATATTCACTCCGGTTGGATTAAAACCAATTATCAGGCCTGTTCCCGTTTTCGATTGATCGAATCATGCGAATCGGAATTGTTAATGTTCCCTTCCAAAAATCGAAAGTGTTTTTCGACTTTTAACTTAAAAATTCCAATTACCTTCAATCGATCCTCTGGATGGCAAAAAGATTCGACCGAATTCTTGAATCGTCTCAAGACACACATGTCTTAACAATTCCGATTAATCGGATTCGGAAACGGGAACAGTCCTGTATATTTCACTATAAAAAACTAGAAACTAGTTGCTTTTTGTTACAAAAAATTGATTAAACTCGTTCTTTTTTTGGTTTCCACGTACTATATATTTTGTCTGTACCGATCCGGTTGGTTCCGACATATTAGCAGCGTGCAGTAAGAAGAAGACTATGTGCAAAGTTTCAGCTCGATAGCTCCAAAACTGAGGAACTAGTTCGCGTAGAAACAGACAGCCGGACAGACAGCTCGACATGCTGATCAAGAATATATATACTTTATGCGGTCGGAGATGATTCTTTCTATGCGTTAAAAACTTCTGGGCAAAATTATAATACACTTTTCAAGGGTATAAAAAAAGTCAATATAAAACGGATATTTATTTTCACAATAGGCTTAACTTATTACTCTTCAATAGCCCTACTGTTGGTGCAAATATTGATTTGGGGCATATCTTTGTTTTCAAGGTAATTGCAAAAAAAAACATGACATTCGCTCGGGACAAAAACAAGAGTGGTATTCGCGAGTAATCATTCAAACGACGATTTCAGCGAATCCTGAGGCTATATTTTAATGTGGTTAATACATGAATGTTGTGCATTCATGTCTCTTAAAAATGGTTTTTATTTCACCAAATAATAATATATAGGTTTTTTAAATTAAAACTTAAGCATTTTCGCACGGGACACGTCGCACGGGACAGTTTTTTCCATCATTATATGTGGTTTCTGTTATAATAAGAAGAAAATCTTGTAGTTGATTGCACTCACAAAGTCTCCCATGGTTTTTTGTGCATTCTTGCATACCTCCTTGAAGCATCTGGAAGATTTTAAATAGCAAAAGTGCATGTAATCTGTAGGCACTTTTATCAAAAAAAAAAATAAGCAAAATCAATGTCAAAATGGGAAAAATTGCTCTAGACGGTCGTCAAAACGAATATCTTCAAATCGGTTAAACCTTAATATAAGATTAGCTTTCGTTAGTTCAATTTGATTGTTTCCCTATGAAAATACTATAAAATATGGAGTTGTTAAGAATTTTTAATTTTTTGGTCCAGGTTGACTATTTGGTGGAAATGCCCTTATAATATACGGAAATGAATAAATTAGTAGAGGCCCAAGCCGCAGCTCTAGTCCTACTAATCTACATATCCATTAATTCAATTTAAAATATGGCTCTGTCCAAATATTTAGCCTTCAAGCTCGGCCCTATCGATTGGTTTTCAATTTTCATGCATCTGGTAAATTTCATTTCATCATTAAAATTCTTTAATTGATTTTGTTGTACATTCCGAAGTACTTTATACATGTCTCATTTGTCTTTTTCTTTTCTTACAGGTAAGCAAATGATCAATTGTGGTGAAGACAAGAGACTGTTTTAGTGCATGGAATCGGTATAACACAGGTTCTCTTAATTGTTATTTATTATTTATCCATATTTTATTTTATTACACTTCATGAGCTGATAACTTTGCTGTAGCTGTTCATGTGCTTCACTGGCGTTTAACAATTCTTGAAGTGCCGCCAGCTCCGTTAATGCGACTTTTTCTACTGCCTTAATGTGGCAATGAAAATTTACAAACTGAATTTCAGTATCTTGCTTTCGAAATGAATAATTCTATGTCACTACCCCATTTATAGCTTAAATCTTAAATTCTTATTGATTAAAGATTGTGTAGTAAATGTTAAAATATCTGACAAAAAATAGTGATCTTTCGTCTGGGAACAGTTTATATAAGTGCCTTCATCACTTACTGTTTACAATTTTATTTAAATTTAAATAGACGTTTTTTTATTATTATTTTTAGTTTATTTTATTTCTAGTCTCGTTGATCAACAATGTAAATATAATTTTCCTTTGTGATCACAGAATTGCTGCTCATCACCCACATCGTGAGTCCAGCTTTATGTGGGAGTGTCTGCTGGCCCTAACTGACCTCGGTCAATTTCTCATGCATTGCGCACTTGAGATTGAATTTTTAGATGTGGAAAATTTATGAACCACACAGCAGACAGTACTCGTGCGTTCGCACACACACACACAAACACACACACACAAATAAACAAATAATGGAATGCAGAAGTTTCTAGATTTCTATGCCATTTATTTTAATTTCTATATAAATTACAGGCATTTCGCAATCATTTGCATTTTGTTTGTGTGCAAGCGACATGCAATGCCTTCGCCTACTGACGCACTTACATGTATAACTTCCATTCCAAATAACATCAAATTCATTGCCAATGTCTGAAGCTTCAAAATGTCGAGTCACAAGCCAAATATAATTGTTGGTCAGATAGTTTTCATTAGAAATTTACGCCACTCATAAAACACTTTGTTTGGCCGGCAATCAAAGTGTGACCTTTGTTGGCATCTCGTTTTACGACATCGTTCTGTTGTGGGCAAGTCGATTAACATCAACATCAACCGATCGAAATCCGGTTTTTCGCACTAAACTGTGACTAAGTGAAATGCAATTGTCAGGTTGTTCAGTTTTCCCCCGCCAGCTGTTTACTCAAAGTCTACACTTTGAAGGATGCACATGGCTTGAGGGTGAGCTCCCACTTAGATCAAGAGCTCGGTTCTGTGCAAAGTCTGAGGCGTCGTTATTGTTGCATAAGCTGCCCTCGCCGGACTCTCCAGTCATAGAGTAAAGCTGATAATTGACTTGTAGCTGCTAATTCTCTCTGGCTCAAAGTGCATAAATCAGACAGGCGGCTAATAAGTTGTAACAGCAGCAACAGTGAAAGTTCAAACAATGAGTAAGCCAACAATTAGACGCACACTTTAAGGGGATATGCTTCTACATTTATTGTTTGGTTTCGCTTAATTACATCACTGTAAAATTGATTTGTTACCAGACAACAAATTACCACATGGAAGTGAAATTAGACCTTAAAGTCATATTATTTTTAAAGTAAAGAGAAATAACTTATCAGTATATAAAAATCGTTATTTGTTTTTATCGGCTCACGGTTTAACAAATTTAAAAATAAACCCAATTAATTTGTTAAATTTTTTATATATATTTTTTTTAAAATTATTTTATAAAACTTAAGAAACAACATTACAGCATGAGTAAAATAAGCAAAAAACAAAAAAAAAGGAGAAAGGCGAAGCTGACTTCGTCTGTACCGAAGTTTTAATACACTTGAAATAGCTTGTCACAACGGTTAGCGACTTCGACCAAACTTCGCAAATCAGCTTAAAAACATGACATATTACCCATGACCGTGTTTGAGAGCGATAATATTGAGAAGAAACCAGTTTTTCTCACTAAAACCCATTTTTCGATCGAACATTTGTATGGCAGCTACAAGAAGTAGTCATCCGATCCGGTCGGTTTCGACATATTAGCAGCGTGCAGACAAAAGAAGACTCTGTGCAAAGTTTCAGCTCGATAGCTCCAAAACTGAGGGACTAGTTCGCGTAGAAACAGACAGACGGACAGACGGACGGACAAAGCTTAATCGACTCAGCTCGTCATGCTGATCAAGAATATATATACGTTATGTGGTCGGAGATGATTCCTTCCATGCGTTACAAACTTCTGGGCAAAATTATAATACACTTTTCAAGTGTATAACAAACCGAAAAAAAGGTTAATTTAAACATTTTCATTAGATAAATCAATACGAAGAATTCACTTTAAAGCTATTCTGCTAAGTTTATCATTCTTAATTTGGTTTAGCTTCTTCTATAAGCCATGATATCTTATTTTTGATTTTTGTTAAAATAGTTGTTAGCTATTAATTATTAACTTAAAATTTTGTTCTCAATGTTAGCGCCTTGAACTCGTTCATTATTAATACTGTTAGTAAAATGGTTAAGTTGGCCGAAATCACTTTTCTCAAGTATATTAACTCTTCGGCACAGACGAAGTTACCTTTGCTTTCACCTTATATTTCAAACAAGATGATTATTCTAGATATCTTTCGTTTCTAATCACAGCAAACAATTAATCAATTAGATTAGTCGGTTGTCGTAACGGTTATAATTGTTAAATAATAACTAACTATTAGGAATTATTTGGGTACGGTATACGCCTATGTACATGCAAAAATTTGTGTCTCTATCTCTGAGTCTCTGAATTCGACGCGTTCATACAGACAGCCGGAAATGGCTAAATCGGCTCGGCTATTGATGCTGATCAAGAATTTATATACTTTATAGGGTCGGAAGTGTTTTCTTCTCCATGTTACATACATTTGCACAACTTCATGATCTCCTTTTACTTAGTCTCAATGGGTACAGTGAAAAGTCGGTCAAGCCCGACTGTAACATACTCTGTACTTGCGAAATAAAATGCTCGGTAAGAATTAAGTGATATTAAAATAAAGTATTGGGAGGACAAAAAGTACATGTCGCTCACTTACTTCAATACTGGCATAACTCAAAATAATCCATGTTTATCCACGTTTAAAGTTCTCAATGGATTTAACCCAGAAGAAATGGTTATTTTAGTTTCGAGTTTTATTAAAACAACATAAATTTAGAATGCTTATTGATAAAACATGAAAATATAATGTTTTAACTGAAAGCCGATGTTTGATTGTTCAATATCGACTGCAGGACAACTGAGATATGACGTTCTTGCATTAACATGAAAATGAACCTGTAAAATTATAATGAGTCATATTTTCATATCACATGGAAAGTAAAAGAGATATCAATACGAAAACTTTTATAAACAAGTGAGAAAGTCGGTCAAGCCCGAATGCGTCGCTGTCACTGTGCTCATCTCTAAGTTTTTTTCTGTCTCTCTCTCTCCCTCTCTCTTTGATGCATGCAATGCGGAGTTGTTTGCGTGTGCGTGGGAGGCGTCTTTTTTACATTTTTTTCTCATAACTTGAGAACCGCTCATCCGATCTTTACCATTTTTTCGGCAAATCGATACATATTGCCAATGACTACCTATCATTAGAAGGTACGAATCGTCAATCTTTAAAACTGTAGGAGATATAACTGATTTCCAAATTGCGGGGGCGGGAGGGGGCGTGGCCCAAATTTGAAACAAACTTGATCTGCGTGCAGATAATAGAAGCATTTGTCCCGTACATGTCAAACCTCTATCTCTTACCATCTCTGAGATTTAGGTGTTCATACAGTCGGACGGACGGACGGACGGACCTTCTAGAGATAGTTAGTAATTAGCAAAATAAATCGATTTGCCGAAGAAATTATAAAAATCGGATGAACGGTTCAGAATGCAAAAAAGCGAACCAAGTACACAATACAGCGAGTATTTCTGCATCATTAAGTCAAAAATCTTATATTTTGAGCTATGCCAGTATTGAAGTAAGTGATCGATGTATTATCGGTTGTATCAATTGGCAAAAGTGTTCAATTGATTGCCAGCAATGGATGAAAGGACATTTTATGCCCTAAGCTTGAGGTGCAACTTGTCAGATTCAATAAAATAATCGAGTTGCTCAAATCGAATGAAAAGTGCAATAAAAGCTTGCTAAAAAAAATGCATTGTCATTGAATTTTTGGTTTTCAGATACTTCGCACGAATTAGCTGTTAAGTGCAACCCGAACGAGAATTTGGACTGGATCGTATCAGACAGAGCGAAAAGAAAACTGGAGTACGTTCAAAACTAAGAGAGAAAAGCTCTCTCAGTCAGCTTAGGAGTTATTGAATGTTTGGGTTTTTTGCACTTACCGTTGCCTTGGAATTCCTTACCAAATATCGCACTTATGGAATGAGAAAGCTGCTGCTAAATTGCAGTCGATTGGTCAAGTCTATTGAAGAGACTGCAACAGCGACCAGCGTCCATTTCAATGCTTTTTGTGTGAATGCAAACAAATCAGCTAGAGCGGGCTAGAACTTGCAGGTTTGATGAAGCTGTGAACTTAAAGTCGTGGACGGGGACAAATTCGCGGGAGATTTAGCTAGTGCTATTATATTCTAATTCTTTAATAAAAAAAAGTGAATTTTTCGGTCCCTACCCTGTAGTTCGGGAGGTCGCCGGCCGGCTGGAGAATGTCAACCGGATTCTGGCTCCGGCTGCAGGCCCCCATACCAGCTTTCATACCAGATTTTATATGGGATGTCATGAAATCCGGACACCGCCGCCAACGGTCAGACAAAAGTGTCCAACCGAGCGGAAGGCTGTTTGGGTAAGCCTTATGGCAGGCGGTATGGACTAAACATTGAGCAGGCGGTTTTATCACCCAAAAGACCAAAGGAACAAAATATATTTTGTTTTTTTCACTTTCATATATACATTTGTTTCTTATACATTACCACCAACCACTGAACATCACAACACATCTTTAGAATGTGTTGAAAGAACTCTGAGTTTTTTTTTTTTTTATAAACATACCTTTACTGGGATTTGAACTCTGGACCGTACGCTTCTCAGTCGAATGCTAGCCGAACTAAATGTGCTATATATATTTGACATATTTTATAAAGTTCTCATTTAAAAATTTCTTACCATAAGCGTTGCATACACACATCTACTTATTTAACTTTAATCAGAAAACGTAAAGATTGTGCATTCGCACTTTAAAAAAATTATACTTCGTGTCGACTGACTGAAGCGTCTGCTGATTTAAAGTCTGCCGAGCCGAGTAACCTCAAGAAATATTCCTTATTGACCGTCATAGTCTCTGGCCGCTTGAATTGGGAGGATGGTGCTTCGGTCTGGGTGTCATAACCATATACAAATGTAATAATGCAATAAGTGCAAAGTGGATGATCATGTCATCATAGGTATATACGTTGAGAGATGGTGTACCGACATTAAAAAATAGTATCCCGCAAAATTTAAAAGTTGGTCTTTTTTAACAAACCTTATTTATCTCTCTGCCATTCCCATCATATGACGGTTCCAAATCATCCAAATCAGCAAAGGTCTTATTTTTTATCTTCGGGGATCAACAAAAGAAAACGACATATAATTTTCAAACTTTAGATATTGCCAAATGGTTAACAAAAATGTAGCCGTTAGTGGTGCAGCAGGAAGTGTGTTTGCCTTCTGTGCGGGAGGTTGAGGGTTCGATCCCGCCTAGAAACAACTAATAAAAAGTTTTTCTTTCCTTAAAAACTTTTACACATCCGCGGTCTTACATTTTCTGTGCACACTCTGGTATTGCTGTACGCATCGGTCTGGCGGATGGTATCCTTAACAGACTTGCCGGGCGGTTAACGCAAATGGCCCTTCCG
The DNA here is from genome assembly GCA_018904235.1 of Lordiphosa stackelbergi. Taxonomy (NCBI): domain Eukaryota; kingdom Metazoa; phylum Arthropoda; class Insecta; order Diptera; family Drosophilidae; genus Lordiphosa; species Lordiphosa stackelbergi. Next base: position 96,319 of record JAEIFU010000218.1, on the reverse strand, counting down.
ATGGTTGTCCCAAATCGCTTGGCGGGTAGCTGACATTTCAAGTATAAGTTCTGATATTTCTGTGCGGATCGGTCAGTCCGATGTTTACCGTTAGCCGAATGCCGGATGGTTATCCGAAAATGTGCTGGCCTATGGCTGTTCCGAAATAGCCTGGCAGATGGTTGGCATAGTATGTATAACCTTTGATATTGTTGTGCCGATCGGCCTGTCCATTGGGTTACCCTTAGCTGAATGCCGGGTGGTTAATGGTAAATGGCCTGGCCGATGGCAGTCCCAAAACCGCCTGGCGGCTGGCTGACAATTTGTGTGCGAACGTCTGGCGTTGCTGTGCTGATCGGCCAGTCCGATGATTACCCCTTAGCAAACAGACGGATGGTTGACTTAAATTGTATGAGCGTCTGGGGGTACTGTGCCAAACGGGTCACCGGATGCTTTGCTTTTGGCAGCACCCGACACAAAAAAAACTACAGGGTAATTATAACTCATGACTTTTGTCAGAGTTTAATATTTTTTCCTCATGTATATTACTCATTCAACGATTTCGACTAGTGTATAAGGAATTGTGGCAAGTTTAATGCATGTCCTTGGTAAGTGAATAAAAATGAACAAAAGAAACCCATTTCCAAGTTTGCATAACTATGTCAAGTTTCGTCTTTTAGAAAATGAACAATTTTATTATTTATTAAACGTGACAAATAATAGATGTGAGATAACAGCTCAGATCCCATCAGTCCAATTCTGTTCCGAAATATTTAATTAATTTAAGACTGTTTCCGGACTCATTATGTAAATTCTAATCTTTTTAAATGACCAAATACTTTAAGGTTGTAATGTTCTCAATTTAAACCGGTTTTACTCTTACAATAAGTACAAATTGTTTTTCGTTGAAATCTAATAAACTCTAAAGACTTTCCTAATACATTCTTTAAACAAAATTAGAGTACAAATTGTTCTCGGCTAAAAAAATGTATAAAGCTATTCTCAATTTGAACGAGGTCTCTCCACCAGTCAAATAGGGCTGGGGAAATCCAAATGCCATGAATAAACCAATCACCAAGACTCAATTATTGTAGGTCAGAAATCTACCATCACTTCATAGGCAAAGTGGTATGAACAGATTGGTTTTAAATTAATTCGCACTTTGTGTTGCATTCCCTTTAGAGTTAACATTTTAAGTTTAGTACACACACTAAGAAAAAACGACCATTCAAAACCCAGCACAAGTGTGCTCCTATTTGAACGATCTCGTTCGTGAATTATCGTTCACAAGGCAAACCCGACGTTCACGAAAAAGCACCACTAAAAAGCTTTCTTACTAAAACTGGCACAAATCACAACAAAAACGCGAAAATGGCGCATTGAGAAATGTTTTACATTCTAGAATAATTATTAATATTTAAAAACAAAAAGAAAAAAAACAAAATAAGCAAAAACACGAAAAAATCTTCGGTAACTCGCTGACTCGAGCTCTTGGTTTTTCCACTCAAGTAAAACATTCAAGGCAATGCCTTTAACAAAAAGCTTTCAGCCACTTTGGTGAGCTTTGGCTTTGCCTTAATAATGCAGTTCGCCGCAATGTCTCGAGCGAGGTCGGTAGCCATGATGGTAGCGACGCCGACTCTTGCACTAAGCAGTGCGAAGTTATGAGTTCGATCCCTAGAGAAAGAAGACAAAGTCAATAAAATTAAAAAGAGAGGAAGTCAGAGAGAGAGAACTAATTTAATATAAAATGCTAAATAAATTTACTTTTAAAACAAAAGAAAATCATTTACAAACATTTTTTTTTCAGCGTTTATTTTGCGAGCACAAAATGTTCTCAAATCATGCCCACTCCGTTCATAAAGTGAGCCCAAAATGTTCATAATATGACACCCGCTGTTCACGGTTCAAGAAAAAGCGGGATTACTCTACTTTTGTCAACGAATGGGCTTGATTTTGGTAGATTTAGAACGAATTTTTTTCTGAGTGCAGACAAACTAAATTGCTTCCGCGGGACTCCATATAAAAAATAGGCTGTCGGAAAGCTTTCGTGAAATTCTGACAGGCCTCTTATCTCGGTAGTAAATCTTGGACTACTAAGTTTTAAGCTTTTGTCCTCAAGCCAAAATATTTGTTCTTGAATTAGGAACGCATTCTCTAAAATTCTTACTGTTACGGAAAGTGATTGATTCAAGAAAGATTGCTCTCACTTCCAATAGAATACCAGTAGTCTTTCGACGATAGAATGTTTCGTACTTAATTTAAGTACATCCATCAAGAAGACATACTTTTATATTTGCCAATTTGATTAACAACGAACTGGTCAGCCTGGACAGGTCATATCAGTTTCAAGAAATGTTTAAACCTAAAATGAAATTGTTGTATCAAAATCAGATCATTTCTTCTCTTGCCGTTTTCGTTTCAGCTTCTGACTGCAACTTGCAACTCCATTTCTCCTAAGCTATTTTAAATGTTGCCTTACTATCCTGCTCTTGGAAATCATTTCAAAAAAAAATTACATCTTCTTACCCGAAATTCGTAGAAAACAGCTTTCGAGATTTGGAGTTGTAGGTCTCTATTAGAAGCTGAAAACTTCAAATTTCAATAAAACGAGAAAGGCAAAGCTAACTTCGTCTGTACCGAAGTTTTGATACACTTGAAATAGCTTGTCTCAACGGTTAGCGACTTCGACCAAACTTCGCAGATCAGCTTTAAAACATTACATATTACCCATGACCGTGTTTGAGAGCAGTTATATTGAGAGCAAAACAGTTTTTCTCACTAAAATCCATTTTCCGACCGAACATTTGTATGGCAGCTACAAGAAGTAGTTATCCGATCCGGCCGGCTCCGACATATTAGCAGCGTGCAGTAAAAAGAAGACTCTGTGCAAAGTTTCAGCTTGATAGCTCCAAAACTGAGGGACTAGTTCGCGTAGAAACAGACAGACGGACAGACGGACAGACGGACGGACGGACAGACGGACAGACGGACGGACAAAGCTTAATCGACTCAGCTCCTCATGCTGATCAAGAATATATATACTTTATGTGGTCGGAGATGATTCCTTCTATGCGTTGCAAACTTCTGGGCAAAATTATAATACACTTTTCAAGTGTATAAATATGTCGGCACCAACTTGGACCAAACCCATCCAAGTTATTGATACTACAATCAATTTGATTCGTAATTTTTTGGTCTCGACGCGATCTTCTTTTTAGTGATACACGGTGTAATAGTTTGTTTTAAAATTCTACCTCGCCCACTTCGGCTTTACCCCTCAGAAACACAGGAAGGTTATTTTACATTTCCTTCACTGAATATCGGATATATCGAAGTCGGGCAGGGCAGACTTTAACTTAAGCTCTCGCCAACACACAAATTTCGTCAGCTTTGCTCGCATAGATACAAGACTGCCGTTTACCAAAAATCCTAAATATATCTCAATAGCATCAAAGTCGAGGTTGAATTCAAATTGCCATCTTAATTTTGCTATTTTATTACCATAAACAAGATTTTCACTGATTTAATTGCAATTTTAAGTTTTAATTTAATAACTGAAAGCTTCTTTCAAAGAAATCAATTTCATTTCACCACCTCGAAAGCATTATTCTGTTTGCCATAATAGTTTCTTTACCTGTTTTGCCATATCTTCAGAGCAAATTGCATCGATTTCATTTTGCAATTGGTCATTTGAAATTGCATTTCCATTTGGACGACGCACTGTGGGCTGACTACCAAAAACCAAATGCGAAAATAAATAAATAAAAGCGAACTTAAGTTTTCAGTTGTTTTTCTGTGATTAGCTAAAATTAAAAAATTCCAATCAAGCTCTATAATAATATACTCTGTACCAATTATATCCATGGGGTCACGAGGGTATCATGCAATAGTTTTGTTGTACGCTTATCTCTAAGTTTTTCCCTCTCTCTCTCCTCTTCTCTCAATACACTTGAAAAGTGTATTATAATTTTGCCCAGAAGTTTGTAACGCATAGAAGGAATCATCTCCGACCACATAAAGTATATATATTCTTGATCAGCATGACGAGCTGAGTCGATTAAGCTTTGTCCGTCCGTCTGTCCGTCTGTCTGTTTCTACGCGATCTAGTCCCTCAGTTTTGGAGCTATCGAGCTGAAACTTTGCACGGAGTCTTCTTTTTTCTGCACGCTGCAAATATGTCGGAGACGAGCGGATCGGATGACTACTTCTTGTAGCTGCCATACAAATGTTCGTTCGCAAAATGGGTTTTAGTGAGAAAAACTGTTTTGTTCTCAATATTACTGCTCTCAAACACGGTCATGGGTAGTATGTAATGGTTTTCAGCTGATCTGCGAAGTTTGGTCGAAGTCGCTAACCGTTGTGACAAGCTATTTCAAGTGTATCAAAACTTCGGTACAGACGAAGTTAGCTTTGCCTTTCTCGTTTTTATCTAAAATTGTCTTTGTTGGACAGGAGGGGTGGCGAAAATTGACAATAAACTTGATCTTTTTTATGACCTAGACATGTGAAACCTTTAACTCTTACCATCTATGAGATCTGATAGTTAATACGCACGGACGGAAGGACAAACGGACATAGCTATATCGACTTGGGTGTTGATGCTGATCAAGAATATATATACTTTATAGGGTCGGAAATGATTCCTTCTCCCTGTTATATACTTTTGCACAAACTTAATATACTCTGTGCACCTTTGATACATACTCCGTGTACCTTTGATACAGAGTATATAAATAATTTGTAAAAAACAAACTTTAAGTTTGATATTTTAAGGCCAGATGAAGCTTATGCTCCAGACTGTTGTGTAATCATACATGTTGCAAGCCTTAGTGTACTTATTTATTAACGTAATAGAATCGCCACCTCTCCCGGGGGTTCGAACCCCCGGACCGAGCCTTCTGCAGAATTTTAGAGGTTTGCAGCCTTGGCTAAACGAGATATTTTGTTTTAAATACTACGCCCTTTCCATCATATGTGGTTTACAAGTTATCTATTTTTGCCCTGTTATTTGTAAGTATGTGCCACTGTGCGACAGAACTATTGCTCATGCCACTGCCAACGAGAATTTTGAGCTCACAAATTTTAATTAGCATCGACAACAAACGCGCTGAGTCATGGCAAAAGAAGAGTCGGCGAAACTAAGCGAATCATGGAAAACAGTAAATTGAAAACTCTGCAAGGACTTTGGCAGAAAATCAGGTAGAAGCATGCCAAGCCTCAACTATCCACATACGAACCCAGAGGAAGTACTATACATGTTGTCATGGTTAGTTCAATTATAATTATTGATACGTACTAATTTTGTCCGGGCTTGGCTTAAAGTGGAGCTGTTCACATTTTTAGATGATCCAACAATGTTGCGCCAAGGCATGCACACTACGCTACTAGAAATGGCATAATTGAATTTGTGTGGATTGTACACTACGAGCGTATGTATCCATTTCCCAAATTTATCTGAAAGAGTGTTAGCCTTTTTCACATAAACTGCCAACTAATGGTCTGTAATAATTGCGGTTCATGTTCATGGGAAGACAAATAGGCTTCATTAAATACAAATGCGCTTAGCAGGAACCGAAACATTCACAAACCTAACATGCCCATGAGAGTGCACTTGCTTGAACATTTTGCGGCTGCGGCCAGGGGCTGCTGGCTGAACTCTAGAAATATATCAGTATTTCTGACTGCTGCCACCCATGTGTGTGTGCTTCTGATTGAGTTGTTTCAACATGAGGCGGGGCTTTTCAATTTTGGAGCATAAAAATACAATACGAAAATGTTATGTAAACAATTTGCCGTTCGAGCTGCTTAAGCCTATTTTTACATGCAATTTCTGCGTCCAAAAATTATGTTAAAATGCTTTTGCCAACAATTTGTTTCTAACTATTCTGCAAATTCACTTTTCGGCCATTATTAACACATGAGCGCATTTTTCGGCGCTGACCAGCGAGCATTTTTGTTCTGAAATTTATTGAGCGTAAAATGCTGTGGAAATTTTCTTTCCGCTCCTGTTTAGCAGACAAGCAGGGGCACAGGGAGCTTATATGGATGTGCCAAAATAAATATAAATATTTATTACTTAGCCAAAAGGCATTGTTGGAAAAGCCCTCAAATGCTTTGAACATGTATGTAAATGAGATCTCGCTATGCTATTGACCCATTTAAAGACAAGACAAGTGCTTTGAGGCCAAAGAGACAGCAATCATTTAGAGCACTAAAGCGACTAATGGAGGGAACAGCTAGGGTATTAATGGTTTAAAATTATGGTGGTTTCTTATGAAACGACTTAACTGTTCAATTTTATAACTATAAAAATCAAAGCAGAGCCAGTTTCTACTTTGCAAAAAAACTTATGTGTTATAACATCGGCTTAAATATTCTACAGGGGTCATTCTTTTTCGAACGGTCTTAAAATTCAACATGTTTGGTTTCAATAAAACTCCCACCGAAACGTGATTTAAGGTTTATAAACAATTTCGAAAATTGTCTAAAACGACAAAAAAAATGGAGAAAGAGGTTTTTAAAAACGGGATTTCTGAGGTTTGGTTTATCGGACAGGTCTCGCGTTGAATTGGTGAAAAGAATTTTACTGTATCTACTCAAATCAAAATTATGTACATTTTAAATTGTTTAATAAAATTAAGTAATTGTTGCTAAATTTTAAATAAAGCTTCTCAGGATTTACAATACAAAAAAATTTTGTTCCGAGCAGGGCTTAATACCGGAACTGTTAACCGAAATAAACCGTTTCAAGTCACGGACCGGAACCGATACAATTTTTTTTTTAGAACCGATAACCGTTTAGCGTTATTATTGGAACGGATAGCACCGGAACGAAACCGAGAGAAGAAGATTACATAGAGTATATTAAGTTTGTGCAAAAGTATGTAACAGGAAGAAGGAATCACTTCCGATCAGCATCAACAGCCGAGTCGATATAGCCATCTTCGTCTGTCCGTCCGTCCGTATGAACAAACAGCTCTCAGAGATGGTAAGAGATAGAGGTTTGACATGTATGGGACAAATGCTTCTTATACTTGCAGGCAGATCAAGTTTATTTTCAATTTCTGCCGCGCCCCCGCCCGTTTTGAAAAAACGTAATATCTCCCACAGTTTTGTAGATAGATGACTAGAGATAGTTAGTCATTAGCAATATGTATCGATTTGCCGAAAAAATGATAAAGATCGGATGAGAGGTTTTTAAGTGATGAGAAAACGAGAAGGCCAAGCTAACTTCGTCTTTATCGAAGTTTTTATACCCTTGCAAATGTTTTAATACATCAGAGTTTAAGAACGCCAGCATTAAAACAAACAATTTTTCTAAATAAAACCCACTTTTCGTCAATAGTTCCTATGACAGCTATAAGATATAGTCATCCGATCCGGTCGGTTCCGACATATTAGCAGTGTGCAGTATAAAGAAGACTCTGTGCAAAGTTTCAGCTCGATAGCTTTAAAACTGAGAGACTACTTTGCGTAGAAACAGACAGACAGACGCACAGACAGACGGACGGACAAAACTCAATCGACTCAGCTCGTCACCCTGATCAAGAATATATATAGTTTATAGGGTCGGAAATGCATATTTCTATGCGTTGCGAACTTCTGGGCAAAATTATAATACCCTTTGCAAGGGTATAAAAAGTGTAAAAAAGCCCCCCTCCCGCACCCGCAACCAACACCGCATTGCATTCATCAAAGAGAGAGAGAGAGAGAGAAAAACTTAGAGATGAGTTACTACACCGGGTACAGAGTATGTTATAGTCAGGCTTGATCGGCTTTTTCTTCATCATCTGATGCAATTTTGCGGCTCCAGATGAAGACCTTCTTCTGCACCAGAAAGTATGGGACTCAGTTCGCACTGCAGTATCGTATTACGTATTTCTTTCTTACGAATTTTCTTCATAACAACCTATTTTTTTGCCGCCTTGAAATTCGCTATATGAAAGTTCGACTGAGTATGTGACATATTTTTGTACCCTAGATACGCCGCAATGCTGATTGCTGATCAACTAACTGGGTTCCAACTCGGTTGCTGATCAATCATTGATTTATAAGGAATTCAGATTTAATACTAGTTTGTCTGAAAGTTGAGTCATATGTTATATTGCAGGAAAAGAAACTTGATGATAAAATCACATCAAATGTGTCAAAAAATGAACTACTGGATTCCATTAAGATTCTTAACTTGTGGTTAGAATTGTATGAGATTTTAAAAGTAGGCTTTCTGTTCCAGCTACTGTGTGTGCTGTGTGGCATATGTATTCGATTTACACTGGAATAAAGTGATTTAGATTTATCTCAGAATTTAATTTTTCCATTAATAAAAAAAAGTAGTTCTTATACCGGTCCGTACCGGTATAACGAAATAAAAATTCGGGTACCCCATCGAAACTGAAAACCGAATTTAATTGAAAACCGAAATAGCCGAAACAATAAATTCGGTACGTACCGGCTCCGGGACCGGAGCCGACGTTCGTTTCTGGATTAGGCCCGGCTACCGAAAGTTACACCCAGGTCTTTTTGACTTTCAGACTTTTACCTCACCCTCTTCTCCACTGCTGCGAAGATAGAGGATACAGCTGAATGTGCCAAATAACTTAAAAGTATCTTTTCTTTTTGTACTCTATGTTTTTTTTTAAAAGATAACGAATAAGTGTTTAACAACACCGAAAGTGATAAAAAAATAAACCAGTTATTGTCATGACCTGGTTCTACATTACATTTTGTAATGTACATTTTGTTGTTGGATATTTCATTTTTAAACAGATTACTTGATAACCAAATTGACGTGTAAACCCTAACTGTTTTAAATGAAATTAAGTAAACTTAAAGGGCTTTGTATATTCACATTATGGAGTTGGTGTCAACTCTGGTTGCTTTCGATATACACAAACACGTGAGCTGGCCATCAAGCCAGCTGTTGATTGAACCGGTTTCGAAAGACTTTTACCGTTCTAAAATTGTTGTAGGTCACACTAAGCAGTGATTGCTGAATTTATGAAGCTTCTATGATAGTATAATGCAATTTTTAAAAACTAAACACGCGGTATAGATAAAGCAATTAGTGTCAAATCTGGTCTTTGATGTCAAATTTGTTTCTATTTATTGCATTTTTGTCAAACTATTTAACGTTTATATTCCGGAGTTGTAGTGAGTTTTATACTGTACGAAGGCAGGAAATCCGACCTATAAGTATTCGATCAATCAACAGCGAGTCGTGGCGCCGTGTGTTTCTCCGTCGTGTAGATGGTGGGAGGAGGTTTGATTTGGGACAGCTTTTATTTGCGCTTTCTCCACCCTCCGCCAAATTTTGAAAAACGTCATATCTCCACAGTTTGTAGATTTTGATTTGTACCTTCTAAAACCACTTTATCATGTATTTTAATGTATGGACTAGTTATGCAAATTTTGTTGCTTTGAAACTAAGACATGACTTTGACTTGTCAACTTAAAATTAGTGGGGACAACAAGCAGGAATTAATGTAAAATGCTTTGAATACTCAGAATAGGTATCATTTTGTACACTAATAATGCGGCGAAATTATCTGTTTTCGATTAAGTTTTCAATTTTGTAAAACTCTGCCTAACGCTATCTTAACAATTAATCAAGTAACTGCTTGTACCCTATCTAAGTCGCTACCTAATCTTAGGGAGCGACATCACACCTTATCACTTATTGTCATCTAATCCTTGATATAAAACTAAACGATATTATGACGGGATCACCATCTAAATGCTTAGTGAACCTTAAGTTTGTACCATAAATGCAAACAGATCATAAATATATGCCACATCACTCAAACACACACACACACATCTATAAAAGGGCAGTAAACCCTACAAATATGTGACTCGAATGAGTTAGACAATTTTGTTTCATAGACTTATTTACCTGGCTCAAAAAACAAATCCTTGTGCTGGCATAGATACTTACAGACGGATACGTGTATCCATGGCTGTGCAAGCAGATAATCATTTCATTTTACAACTTTTTTATTTGCCAAAAACTTGTGAGGAGGTCGCTCATTGTCGCGCCTGCTTTATGGTTGTTGTGGTTCTTGCTGTTATTGTTGTTGCCTGTGTGTTCGTTTTATGGCGGCGTTTATACTTGTTGGCAGGAAATACTTGTACCTTTTGTGTGCGCTCTCGTATTCAATAGATACAATCGCAGCACGCAACAATTTGCACTTCTTTATGTTTGTTGAACTTCAAACTTCTCCCTTTTTGGTTGTACTTTATTTATAAACATATTTTACTTTTCATGCATGTGCGAGTTCCCCCAGATGGCTGGAGTGATTTTTTTTCATTTCGGTCTGCCAAGTTGGCACCTGCTCCTCGACCTGCCCCCTCTCCAGGGCCCTCTCTTGTATTCGGAACTCCTACAAAAGCCCATAAAGATTTCAGAAAAGCGGATACAAATCTGTGCAGCCGATATGGTTACACACGCCCGTGTATCCCACAGATGCGCAACTTTAAAGATTTCGTTTGTTTTTATTGCATTAAAGGATACTTTTGTCAGTTGTGCAAAATACCGTTTTCGTGCCTGGGCAACTTCTTGAAAAATTATTGCACAAAACTTGAATTGTCTTTCGAAATTTGCAGCCACTCAAAGGTTCTGTGTGTGTGTGTGTTTGCATAGTTTTATCTGTTCTACAGTTGTTTGATTAAGTTTGTGGTGCTTGCGGTTTGGGTGAGGATACAATCAGGCTTAGGAAAACAAGTCCTGGCCATGGGGCAAACAAGAAGATAAATAAAATTTTAATTAGAAGCATTTGGGTGTATTTTTGACAATCAAAATGAGTTTATGAGTCCAAAACAATGTCAGCGGTTAGCGGGGCGAATCTCATTAGTGAAGAGCTTGGAAAGTTTTTCTCTGTGGCTTTTCTTTAGAAGTTAATCTCCAAATCTGGCCAATAATATTGAATAATATTGTGTTAATTGAATTATGATATGGGTGCCTGCCAGAGAGCTAGATGCGGTATTGCATGCCTTGAAAATATATTGAGGAGGCTTATTAAAACCAACAACAGCGCATTTCAAATTTAAAATTATATGAAACAATGATTTTCTAACAGAATATGTCTCTTTTGGCTTCCGATTTTGCAAATTTTGGGTTTAATTTCTTTTACTCTTTTGAGAGTAAAACAGTGAAAAATTGCTTTTTACATTTTACATTATTTACATTAAAAAAAATGACCCGAATAAAGGGTATCTTGTCCCCATGTCTGCGCTTGTTGAAGTATCCAAAGATGTTAAAGAACGTTAGATGATTAAGTATTTATCTAAACAATTTATCAACAAATTTTTGAATTGCTTAAGAAAATTTTTCATTGATTGTTGGGTCAAAAATTGTTTAGTGAATAACTTTGGTGTTTTGTTTTGGTGGCCAAAGATAAAATGTGTCAAGCTACGATGTCATAACTTTAAATTGTGGCTCTGACAGTTTTTTGCGGTTTAAGGGGGGAGGGGGGAAAATTTTGCAAATCTGAAACAAACTCGATCAGGGTACGGTATCCACCTATGTTCATGCAAAAACTTGGGTCTCTATCTCTTATAGTCTCTGAGATCGACGCGTTCATACAGACAGACGGACAGACGGACATGGCTAAATCGACTCGGCTGTTGATGCTGATCAAAAATATATACTCTATAGGGTCGGAAATGTTTCCTTCTCCCTGTTACATACATTTGCACAACTTCATGATCTCCTTTTACCCATTTTTAATGGGTACAGGGTATAAAAATGTAAGGCCATACTGACACCCTCTTGAACGATGCGTTTTCGTCTAAAAAAGGCATACCAAAAAAATTTTTAAGAAAAAATTTGTTTTAGAATCTGCGACTTGGATTCAAAGTTTATCACTCATACGTACTGTTGCCCTTGCCTACATGTTTAATTTTTAAGTAGTTGGCGTAGACTTGGTTTGAAATCATAACATTTGACAAAAAGGTACCGTGACCATTGAAAAATTTGTTTTTAATATAGCCAAGACAATATGTAAGCAATATTTACTAAATATTTATTTATTAGAAATTTCTCCTATTATGCGCTGTTCACTTTTAGATGATAGCAAGTTTTAGCCGTACAGTAAGAGGATATCAGGATATCTTTGAAGTGAGGTGCCACACGAACGGAACTGAAGTGCTGCGCATCACGGTTGCAGCCGTTCTTGCGAATAGTCTATTTTTACTGTGCTGCTTATAAATAGGCTATAGAGCATTTGATGATTCCCATTCTTTCAGGATCTAAAAATAATGCAGATTACTACACCACTACACACAAAGAAATCTGTGGGTAGATTTAACCGATATTGTGGGTTGGAAATGCGCCAACCCACAATGTTGGTAAAATTAACCAAATTGTAGAGTAACTTTCACGTAAACCTTTACGTAAGACTAACTATTGAAATAGTAAATCTAACCGAAAATCTCGTTTAAAAATGCGCCAACCGACATAAATAAGTAATATTTACCGATGTTTACAGTAAGTACTTTTCTTACTGAGTTCACAATTGGTAATTTGACAGCTGTTACACAACTGTAGAATAGTAGGGTGGGATTCTATTTTAGCTGTCACAAGTTGGCAATCTACTAGAGCTCATCCCAGAGCAGAAGTGGCAACCCCTATACTTCCCCACCGACCAAATTTGGTTCTGAAACAATTAGTGGAATTGAACAAATATTTATTAAATTTGAAAAATTTTTACTTACTCTCGGGGGATTCGAACCCGGGGCCATTGGTCTCAACACGATTGGAGGCACGTCTTTACCAGTTACGCTACGCGCGTGTTAAAAGCAACGCCTCTAACATATTACTTGTATTAAATCTGCCTAAACATATGCACGAAAAATTTCTTGAACATCGCATACATGAGACCACTAGGAATTCTCAAGTTCGAATTCAGTTGAAGTGCTCTATAAAAGACCAACTTAAATTTGCTAAGTCAACAATTTTCGCGGTTAGATTTGCCGTCGGAACAGTTAATCGGTGCATCAAACACATTCAAAAAGTTATACTATATGTGCGGTTAGATTAACTTGTGGGTACAGTTAATTGCAGCAAAAGCAAAGTATGAGATGAAAAAATCACGTCAAAGTTACTAATTCTATGGTAAAGTTACTGTAGTAGCAGTAACTTAATAAAACAAAGAAAAATTTGACAAAATATTTGTAGTTAATTTTACTGGGAGTACAGTTGTTAAATGCAACAACAAAACTCGTGCTAAAATAAATACGTAAAGCTTACAAATATCTTCATTAGATTTTACTGTTAGCACAGTTACAAAACAACACCAAAACCACATGCATAAAAAATTTTGAAAAAATTTACTGTCAGCGTAGTTAATTTTACCCACCAGATTTTTTTGTGTGTAAGCAAAAAAATACTGGGAATTCATTTATAAACAAAAAAATCTTTATTTCTTATTGTAAATTTATTTCATTCCCCTGAAAGTAGTCTTCCCCGACTGCATTACACTTGTGCCGTGTTTAAAAATTTTAAAAACATGCTGCAAACTCTTCTTCCGGTTTAGTCTTCAATTCCTTCTTCGCTTCGGGCGCAATCTCTTTTATCGATTCAAAACGGTGTCCACGGAGTGGTCTCTTGAGTTTAGCGAATTGCACATGGTGGCCCAAATGTTCACTCAAAATGGTTTCCACTTTTATGTCGGTAGTAGTTTGATGGAACCAAGCTCTTAGACCATGCTAACTCCAACAACTTTCCGAAATAGATAGTCTTAAGATTTTAGTCCCGTATAAGAGCGTGGATAAAACGCATCTCTTCGTTGCAAATCGGCTCGCTTCGTCAAAAAATTGGTCTTAGTCTACCGACCAAAAATACATTCTATTCCTGCTTCATGTATATTTGTTGCTTCAAATTCATATTTGACAACTTTTAAAATGATGCGGAGAATTCGTCGACGAAATTTCGATTCGGTGAACGTGTCGTATACGTAATATTTTTGAAAACTTTGAAGGATTTTCGCAGAGGTTAAAACAAGAACTGAAATTTTTTGTATCATTAGGTATCAGGTTTTGGTATCAGTTAACTTTCTTATCGGTGTCCACCCTAGTGATCCAAAATCACTAAAAAATTTTTCCTAGTTGAGTTTTTTTTTTATTTTTTTATATTTTGGCTACAAGCTAAGATTCTCTCAATCTCTTGGCGTGTGTTGTGCTTTGAATTTTTCGCACAATAGAAAGGGACCTACAGTTTAACGTTGAATTCGAACGGCAAAGTTTGAGAATTTGCTTTTTCCAAGGGTAGTTGGTATATCACAGCTGGCGCCAATAGCTGGTGAAGGTGACCGGATGTGTAAAAGCCATTTTCTAAAGAAAGAAAAAAACTTTTATTTTTAGATGTTCAAGGCGGGATCGAGCCCACTACCTCCCGCCCAGCACACTAACCGCTGCACCACACACGACCACAGTTGAGTTTAAAAAGAAACAATATCAACTCAAACAGTAATGGCCCCAATATTAATAAATTTTGCCAAATTTCTAATAAAATCACGTTATTTAAGTGAACAATAATTGCAGAGGACAACTAATTCGGATCCTTGGACGATTATTTACCCTTGCAATTCGTTTAATTTATTTACATTGAAGTTTTAAATGATTTTCAAATAACAATTTCATTTTTGGCTTGGACAATGTGAGTTGAGTATTTTCTTAAACTGACCATATGGCTGGCAAGTTTGTTGTAAAGAAGTTATACAAATAGCCTTCTGAATTGAATTCTAGTAAAAATGTTAAACAACATCTATTGACGGTCTCGGCCTCTGCAATTTATGCTATCCAGTCGCTTCTGTTCCTTGTCCAAATTACCAACTGCTAAAATCTAAAGACACGAGAATGATGTATTATTTAGTATTTTTTCATACTTCGCATATGAAAAAAGTTGCTGAACTTAAACCAATTATAATTGCTGGCAGAAGTTAAAATATAATCTTCTTATCTCAGTGTGGCCAATAAAACTTACCAGTTAATGCAATTTGTTCAACAGTTCACTGCTCCTTTCTTCTACTGGCTCATGTGGCCACTAACAGAAATGCTGTTTAAACAATATTTCTTAATTGAAATGCTGCAGGGGCAACTCTTGACTTGTATTACCCCGCACAAGGCAGACCAAGTAACATTAGCAATGACAGCAGGACCAGGACATAGCTCATGAGTGGGTTTGTAGCTGGCTGTGCCACAAAATAAAACCCCAACTCGTGCCAGGCCATTGTCTGGCTCTGGCTGCGCCCCTCACCCTTCTCCGTGTCCCCGTCCACGTCTGCTGCTGCAAGCGAGCTGAGCAGAAATTAATTACATTGAAGTCATTTATCAAGAAAGTTTATTTCTTGCAGCGCCGAAAAAGGCAAAAACAGAACAAACCTCGAACCTCCAACCCCAACCACAGGCCGTCAGTTGTTGTTTCCGTTACTTAGTTGTAGCTGTTAATGTTGTTGTTGCTGTTTTTGCTGTTGTTATGCTTATTTTTATTTATTCGGCCCGACCATTGTTAGTGCGAAGTAAATCAATAAATGGCACGGGGCTTAAGGTTTTTCCTGTTGTTTTCCTTCCCACTCGAGTTCCCATTCCCATTTCTATTTTGCAAAAATAATTGCGAAACTTTTGCACAAACTGGCAAATTGTTTGGTGCATTTTCGATTAGCAAAATGTCAATTTCAAATGAAAATAAAAAGCAACTACCCAAGCACTTGGCCAAATTGTCGTTAACTGGGCAGCAGGGCGGGCGGTAGCAGTGAGCCATTTCCAAAATTTGATTTCATTTCGGGCCAAAAAATTGGCCATGACCAGCAGGCAGGGCCGGGACATGACAGCAATATCCATCACGCTGGCCAAAGCTTCTCCTCCAGCTTCAGTTGCTTCAGATATACAAAAATTGGTTTAATCAACTGTGAAACAACTGCAGCAACGACACTAGCTAAAACGAGAACAAGCGACAATCGTGGCAAGTTGGCTGGGTTATATTGACAGGCGTCGGTAACAGGAAGAGGGACTGGGAAGCGCCAGTAGCAACAGCAGCTCCTATAAACAAGCATAACACTCGTGTACGGGCATGAGTGAAAGTATTAATACTCTGCAAGCTAGCTTGCATATCTATCAGGCCTGTTCCGAAATCCATCTCTATGCACGAATAACACTAGTTTACAGAAAAAAACACATATATAAAAACTCTATTTTAATTTTATTTGGTTTGCTGATTCAAAATGTTTCAAAAATTTTTCCATGGTCCGTTTTTGAAATATGAATTTTTCTTTTTCGGTAGGTTCCTTACGAAAATCACTTCGTAATTGTTGATGGTCTTCGATACGAACGAAAGCTTTATATGGATAATCGCGTGAACATTGTTAAATCGGCTTAGTAGTTCACAACCTAAGAATATTTCAAAAAATGGATTTTTTGCTCGAAAATTCAAGATTTAAACGCATAGGAAAAAAATAAGAAAATAAAAAAATATTTTTATTATTTCTACTTGATTTTTAAGCAAAAAATCAATTTTTGAAATATTCTGGTTTTGAATTCAATGCTCAACGATTTGAAAACAATGTTCTACGGATTATTGACAGCTTATAAGCTTCGATTCGTATCTTGTATACTCTATCTAACAATTACAAAGTGAGATATGGCTTTGAATGTAAAAAGAACATACCAGAAAATTAAAAATTCATTCAAAAACGGAGCCATGGAAAAATTTTTTAAATCGATTTTTGAGATCACCGTTCCAAGCTATACTAAAAAAATTCATGGAAAGGTCATTTGTTTTTTTTTTTGTAAACTAGTGTAATGGACAAAAAATGTATTTTACATTCTTTTCGCTTCGATATAGCCATTATGCAATGGATCTTACTTACACCAATTAACAATAAAGTTAACATTAACACGGGCATTAGACTCTTGAAGGGGAACAATTAAATTAAATTAATGTAAGCCAATATTGTACATACACTTTTATACATTTTCTTCATAACCCATTTCAAAATTTTTAAAATTTTTCTTATTTGGACTCTAATATAGCCCTCTTTTTGGTAAAAGGTCCTATAGATTGCATTTACTTTTGGTACCTAAAATCTTGTACGAGTAACAAGTTCAACCTATTCTCAAAATAACAATAAGATCAAATGTCACGGAAATCTCTTCCAATCAAATTCCAACCCAAAACGAATTCTCGGTGTCACATAAGTCTCTTTTGGTTGATTTCAGATCTCTTGTGTTTTGTTGGGAAATTTAGCTAAATTCACCACCCAAACAATTTTGATAAGAAAAATTAGATTTGCAGCTGTAAACAACGATTTAATTCTGGATAGGTTGCATCAAATAAATAATATATTTTATTTGTTTTAATGTTATAATTTGCGTTTTAATAAAAAACCTACCTATTGTTGCGTCAGTGGCCCAGTGGTTAGTGTGCTGGACTGCTGGGCGGGAGGTCTTGGGTTCGATCCCGCCTCTGAACATCTAATAACAAAAGTTTTTTTTCTTTCTTAAGAAACTAGCTTTTACACATAGGGTCACCTTCACCCAGCTATTGGCGCCAGCTGTGAAGTAACTAGCCATGAAAAGCAATTTCTCAAACTTTGCCGTTCGGATCCGGCGTTAAACTGTAGGTCCCTTTCTCTTGTGCGAAAAAACTTAGAGCACACGCCAAGAGATTGAGAGAAGCCCTCGTTGAGGAGCTGTATAGCCAGTTTTACCTTACCTAATGTTGCGTAACAGTTAAAACCTACCAACCAAATTGCGTGCGGACAATGAGCTCTTCTTGACGCTGAGATCTTATTGATTGTTTCTCCATGAAAGTATAATAATACATTGTGTTTTTAAGCACTTTTTATTTTTTTTTTTGTCTCGATGAAAATTCCGGTGGAAATGCCCATATCAATCCCAAACTTACATTAATATTCTTAAAGTCTAAAAGCCCTAAGTTTTTCATATGGATCGGATACCAAGTAGCGGAGCTAACAAAAAACGATGCGTACTTTTTGGATTTTCCCATAAGAAATACAACTTTTCTGCTCATATCTGGTCAGCATTCTCTGTCTACTAACAGTATGTATGTCTACTAAACAAGTAGGAGTGTTGCGGTCGAGTGCCCCGACAACAAAAAACCCTATACCAAGTAATGTGGTTATTTGGCTTTAAATTCCTTTTATTTTTTTTTTTAATTCATTTAAATAAATGAGAGGCGCACTTGCATGTCTTCGGTGTTTTCGCTTAGATCTTCTTGTGGTTTTTATAATAGACAGATATTGGGCCTAGCTTAATTTATATTACGACACTAGATTCAAACTTTAACTTTAGTTTTTCGTGGTTAGAAGGAGAAGGAGGAGGAATTTGGCAAATCTGAAGCAACGTTAATCTGGGTACGAAATACACCTACAAACACATGTAAAAATTTGTGCATCCACCTCTTATAGACGGTGAGATCAGCGCGTTTATACAGAGAGAGGGACAGTTTTTCTGCTGTTGAAAGATGGAGGAGGAGGAATTTTCCAAATCTGAAACCAACTCGATGTGGGTACAGTATACAGACGGACATACGGATGTGGCTAATTCGACTCGGCTGTTGATGCGGATCAAGAATATATTTATTTTATGGGGTCTGAGGTGCTTCATTCTGTCTGTTAAATACATTTGAACAACTTCATAAACCTCTTTTACCCATTTTTAATGGGTACAGGGTATAAAAAAAACGAGAAAGCCAAGCTATGTTCGACTGTGCCGAAGTTTTTATACTGTTGAAAATGATTTGAAATGTCAGAGTTTAAGAACGCATTTCAAATGAAATATTTATATACTTCAAAAGTGTACTGCCCAGAAGTTTGTAACTTATAGAAAGAATCATCTCCGACCACATAAAGTATATATATTCTTGATCAGCACGACGAGCTGAGTCGATCAAGCTTTGTCCGTCCGTATGTTTGTTTCGAAGCGATCTAGTCCCTCAGTTTTGGAGCTATCGAGCTGAAACTTTGCACAGAGTCTTCTTTTTACTGCACGCTGCTAATATGTCGGGACCGACCGGATCGGATGACTACTTCTTGTAGCTACCATACAAATGATCGTTCGAAAAAAAGGTTTTAATGAGAAAAACTGGTTTGTTCGCAATATTATCGCTCTCAAACACGGTCATGGGTAATATGTAATGTTTTTAACCTGATTTGCGAAGTTTGGTCGAAGTCGCTAACCGTTGTGACAAACTATTTCAAGTGAATCAAAACTTCGGTACAGACGAAGTTAGCTTTGCCCTTCTCGTTTTTAGTATAGCTTGGAATGGTGATCTCAAAAATCGATTTAAACCAGAAGGCCAAGCTAACTTCGTCTTTGCCGAAGTTTTTATACCCTTGCAAATGTTTTAATACATCAGAGTTTAAGAACGCCAGCATTGAACAATTTTTCTAAAGAAAATCCACTTTTCGACCGATAGTTCCTTTGACTGCCTGTTCCCGTTTCCGAATCGTAATAGGATTCGGTAAGAGTTGTGATTTCTAAGAAACGATTAAAGAAGTCTGTAGAGTCTTTTTGCCATCTAGAGGCTCGATTGAAGGTTATTAGGATTTTGAAGTTAAAAGTCAAATAACACAGTCGGTTTTTGGAAGCGAGAAGGTCTTACAATTCCGATTCCGCATGATTTTATCGAAATCGAAAACGGGAACAGGGCTGATAGTCATCCGATTTTGACACAAACTTCCAAATCTGTATAAAATCGTATAATATTAATAATCGCTGAAGTGAGACACGTTAAGATTAAAAACAAAAAAGTTTTTCTCATTAAAACCAACTTTTCGACCGGTAGTTCCTATGACAGCTATAAGATATAGTCATCCGATTTTGACAAAAACTTCGTAATCTATGTGAAAGCGTACAGTATTAATAATCGCTGAACTGGGAGACGATAACATTAAAAACAAAAAAGTCTTTCTCACAAAGACCCACTTTTCGACCGATAGTTCCTATGGCAGCTATAAGATATAGTCATCCGATCCGGTCGGTTCCGACATGTTGTGCAGTAAAAAGAAGAATCTGTGCAAAGTTTCAGCTCGATAGCTTTAAAACGGAGAGACTAGTTTGCGTAGAAACAGACAGACAGACAGACAGACGGACGGAGAAAGCTCAATCGACTCAGCTCGTCACCAAAAAAACTAAAACTGAAATTACAGGCTAGCTTAATATTACGGGGCACTGGCATCAAGGGCCTTCAGCTCCAAATAGTACATTTTTAAATGCCTTGTGTTGTTTTCGGGCTAAATTTTACATTGGTATTGTTCGCTTATTTACATTAATATTATTTGCATATTTATGTGTTTGTTTATAATTGGAAATGGTTAAATTAGGTGGTATATGTTTGTGGTTTTTAAATAGTTTAGGATTTTGGTTATGTTTAGGGGTGAGGGATTGGAAAGTAGTTGGAGTGGGTTATTGTTGCCGAAGATAGATTCTCTGTGTGTAGTTTGTGATGGACAGATACTTAGTAAGTGTTCTATTGATGTCAGGCTCTGGTTGTTGCAAAGGTTGCAGGTGTTTGGACTTTTATCTATGTAATGTTGGTGGGTGATTTTTGTGTGGCCTAACCTTAGTCTGGTTATTTTTATTTGATCTAAACGAGTTAGTTGTCCGATGTGTTTGGAAAAATTAAAGCTGTTTAGTTTGTTTGAGTTGATCAGTTGGTACCAGTTCGAAGTTTCGCTTATGTAAGTTTGGATTTTCGTGAAGTGAGTAGATTTTATGTATTTTTTAATGTCCTGTACGTTGCTGTTTTCCGTTAAGATATAGGGGTGTTTTGTTGCGTTTTTTGCGGTGTTGTCTGCAAAGTCATTTCCCTTTATTCCTACATGTCCTGGTATCCAGACAATTTTAAACTTGGGGTGTTGCTTTATTAAAGTATTGCGGGCTATTGTTGAGTAGTGCTCTGAATTGTTGGTGTGTGTTATGGAATCTATGGCGGATAGTGAGTCTGAGCAAATGCAGTATTTGCCTCGTTTGCTTTTAAGTGTCTCTAGGGCTAAATAAATGGCTATTATCTCCGAGGAAAATACGGTTGAGTAGTGTGGTAGTATACCTGATTGAACTATTTCTGATTATGTTGTAATTGCGAAGGCTGTGATATCGCATATTTGTGATCCGTCGGTGTAAATGAATTTACGGTTTTGGTTTTTAATTTCTTCAAATTTGGCGCGGTATATTTGGGGACTTGTATTTAATTTCGTAGTGTATCTGAGGGATGTGTCTATTGTGCTTTGTTTTAAATTCCAAGGTGGTTTGGTTTGTGTGATCGTTTTGTTGGGGTGGAAAGGTAGATTTTCTATCTGGCAAGCTTTAATTATCCGGTCTATGGTTGATTGGTATTTTGGTTTTCTAGGCGGCTTGTAGTTTTTTGTTATACTAATATGGGTGAGTTTCTTGCTGTGATTAGTGATCTAAGATGTTGGGTTGTCAAAAGATCGCGTCGATCTTCTATTGGAGTGGTTTTGGCCTCAAATAGGATGTTTTTGGTAGGTGTAGTTCTAAATGCTCCAAGAGCAAGTCTATAGGCTGTGTTAAGAGCTGATTTTATTGGTCGAAGGGTGGTTTTTGGACTATATCCATAAATGGGTAGACAATAGTCAGCTTTTGATGCTAATATTGCTTTGGCTACATTTATAAGTGAGGTGGTGTTGCAATTAAATTTCGGGCTTGCGAGGCATTTTATTATATTCATTTTTTTTTTAGTGCTAGAGTGAGCTGTTCGGTATGTGTATTCCATCTGTATTTGTTATTAAAGTGTAGTCCTAGTATTTTAAGGGAGTTAACGTCATCAAGTTGAAAGTTTCCGGTGGATAAAGTACATCTGCAGTTCTGTTTTCTGCACACGTGCATGTGTTTGTATTTGGAATTGGACAGTTGATGTTTTTTCTGTTTTTAAGTTTCAGTATTATGTGGAAATCGTCGGCATAAGCACTTATGCTTAGGTTTGGGTGTTTGGTAATTTGGGATGTAAGTTTGTTGAAGGCGTTGTGGATTGGCTGAAATGATGAGTAAGAAGAGCTTACTCTCACTATGATTTTTCGGTTTGTCATGGAATTTCGTACATAGTTAATTATTTTGGGACCAGCTTTCCATTCGGCGAGTTGGTCTAGAATGGAGTGTGCACCTATTCTGTCAAACGCTTTTGCAAAATCTAGGGATATTATTTTTTCGGGAGATGGATCTAGCTATAAGATGGTCTACGTGTAGTAGACTATCTATAGTAGATTTTCCCTTTTTGAAACCGGTTTGGCTGATGTGTATTAGTTTGTCGTTGTTGACAAACCACCACAGCCTTTTTGCTATTATTTTGTCTAGGACTTTTGATAGGCATGGGTTGAGTGATATTGGGCGGTATGAATTAATTTCTGATTTTCTGGCATTCGGTTTTAGGAAGGGGACTATAATACTGGTCTTGTAAGCTTGTGGTATGTAGTTGTTAAGTATGTTGTTTTGTAGGTTAACTATTCTTTGCTTTGTTTTTAAATCTGTGTTTTTAAGCATATTTTTATATTTTCCTCGAAAATGCGATAAGTTTCATTTATGATTGCCTGGGAAAAAAAATAAAAAAAAAAAAAAATTAATTTTATTTTTTCTACTTAAGATCGCACTTCTACAAAGAAAATAAGGTATTGGTGAGGAAAATCGAGTCACACGTACCGCAGATGGATCAAATTGAGTAGAGGAACTAACAGTCAAATTTGAGTATTTTAAGCAACAAAAAAAATTAAAATTTCTAGTTTTCTTCAGGTTTTTGGTCGATTTTATAAAGTGAGGGAAAAGCAAAAAAATACCCCCCCCAAAAATCAAAAGTACGGAACAAACGTCGAAGCAAATGAAAATGTATTTTTAAATAATCACGAAAATACCACATTATTTTCCACTAAATTGCTCACAGCCCCAGTGTTTGTGCATAGATTTTGATAACCGCTTTCTGGTTTCTTCGTAGTAGTGTGATTCTTAATTAAAAAAATAAAAAAGGTTATTTGGATTTATTTATATTTTTCCTATGCGTTTCAATCTTGCATTTTCGAGCTATAAAACCAATTCTTTTTAATATTCTTGGTCGTTGAATTCAAACTACTAAACCGATTTAAAAACAATATTCTACTTTATAACTTGCAGCTTAATAAGCTTTCGACTCGTATCTTGCAAGACTGTATCTGACAAATATCACATTTTTAAATTTATATTATCTTGCCAACTTGTGTAGTAATTCTTTGATGGTTTTTGACTATTTTCCAATTTACCAACAATCCATTGAATAAAGTTCGGAACAGCTAGCTCTCCCCTTAGGTTGCCGCATACTCCGGTGGTAGCCGCATATAATTTGTCAACGTTGGTCGGGCTGGTGAGCCGTGTTCTCTGAAAAGTCCCCTCCCATCTTTTCAGGTGCATCACCTTATCTTCTCTAAGGTCTAGTTTTATGCCATAGCCATACGACCTTTAGTTAGAAGAACTGCAGCACCATTTTCAGCGCAAAACTCGCTCCTGTCGTTGCGTGGGTCATGTCGGGATGTCCATATCGATTCACTTTCCTTGTCAATGCACAACAACAGGCAGTGCCATAACAATAACTACGACACAAGCAGCGCACCGAACGCGTTTGCCAATTTTAGTTTTGCTTTTATTCCAATTTCTAAATATATACATACTCCTCTATCAATTCGCAGAC
Organism: Lordiphosa stackelbergi; assembly: GCA_018904235.1. Lineage (NCBI taxonomy): Eukaryota > Metazoa > Arthropoda > Insecta > Diptera > Drosophilidae > Lordiphosa > Lordiphosa stackelbergi. The sequence goes on along the minus strand of JAEIFU010000218.1, from coordinate 72,654 downwards.
CAGAACTATGGATGCCGAAGCCGATGGAGTACCGCCAGCGGCGCCAGTTGCCACGTCAGCAACGGGCAACAGCGATCTGGACTTGGCGGCACGTCGACGTCTCTTCATCTCACAGCCATCGACATTGGCATCGCGCCGCCAACAGGCGGTTTGTGTGAGGCGAGCACACAAAATGTATGGCGGCGGCAAGAATCCCAATGTTGTCCTCGATGGCCTGAATATGACAGTGCCCAAGGGCTCGATGTGAGTACACAACCAAATTTATTAAGAGCGCCAAAGTTTGGTTTTAAATGCTTTTGAAGTAAATAGCACACCGTTTTGGGGGATACAAAACTATTTACATAAATGTGAAAGGAAGATTTGAAGCGGGCATTTTGAATTGAAATTATCTTAGGAAATGTGAACTTAAACTTAAACCTTAAAGCCCGCACAGTTTCAATTATAAATTATATAAAGTAAATTTCTATTATATTTATATTTATTTATTAAATTTTTTTATCAAGACAAGTGAAGTAAGTCAACCCTTGACATATTTATAAACTTAATTTATAGAGCGAAGCAGGGATCCAAAACGGTCGGGGGTTAAGATTGGCTCGGTTCAGTGGATTATGGAGGTTTTAAACGAGCGGTTAAACTCCAAACGAGGTTCATTCGGTTCAGTGGCTCTCTTAATTTTTGAGCGTTACGTTTCCAATGAGAAATTCGTGATTTTAGCCATTATTTTCGAAACGAAATTCATACAAATCATTAAAATCAACTTTAAAATTTTTTCCGGATTTGCATAAGTTTCAGGATTATTTTGAAGAGATTCACTAGGTACCAGGATATCTAGAGAAGCAGCAAACTGTGGATTGTTTTATTGAAGTAGGGGCCCGGCCTTTCTAAGCCAAAATCAGAAAACACTGGAAGCCGTGTACAACCCGAGAGCTTATTGTTCTTTAACCGGTAGTTGGAGAAACTCTACCGCGCAAAAACGCTGCAACTTTCCAGTACAATTTTCATAAATATTATACCTAGACGTTGTCGCTACGTTTCCAAAAGCGTTATCTTTAGCGGTTTCCAGTTCGGTTCAACATTGTTCAAACGGACGTTAGTTCGATTCTCGGCGTGGCTTAAGAGCCCACATTAGAAGTTCGGCGTGGTTCAGTTCTGTTTGGTACAGAACCGGTTTGCCTCGCTAAAGGGGAACATATCGACTCGGCTTTTGATGCTGATAAAAAGAATATATAGACTCAAAAAAGAAAAATCAATCCATACAATCAATCAAATCATTCCCAAGCGGTAATGAAAACATCGTAATCCCGGATATGCTTGAGCCGATCAGAAAGAGGACTGAGTTGATCTGCCTTTTTTGATCCCAAGAAAGATTACAATTATACCGGGGTAGTCCCTTAAGAGATTGAATTAGCAAAACATTCTAGAAAAACAAGTGAGAAAGTCGGTCAAACCCCCTCTCTTTCTCTCTCTCTCTCTCTAAGATTGTGCGTTGGTTGTGAGCGGGTGGGAGGGGGTGGCGGGGAGTAATTCACTTATTTGATCATAACTTGAGAACCGCTCATCCGATCTTTATCATTTCCTTGGTAAATAGATACATATTACTAATGACTAACTATCTCTAGAAGGTACAATTCATCTATCTACAAAACTGTGGGAGATATGACGTTTTTTCCAAATTGCGGGGGCGGGAGGGGGCGTGGCAAAAATTGAAAATAAACTTAATCTGCCTGCAAGTATAAGAAGCATTTGTCCCATACATATCTAACCTCTATCTCTTACCATCTCTATCTGTTTGTTCATACGGACGGACAGACGGACGGACAGACGGACATGGCTATATCGGCTCGGCTGTTGATGCTGATCAAGAATATATATACTTTATGGGGTCGGAAATGATTCCTTCTCCCTGTTTCATACTTTTGCACAAACTTAATATACTCAATGTACCTTCGGTACAGAGTCCAAAAAGTGATTTAGTCCCACAAAGCTGTATCTCATTTTTGTCATGTTTGACTTTTCAATTTGAGGAAAGACAACTCTTTTTCTTCTTTTCCTCCACCAGGCCACATGCCATAGGACACTTTATCAACTTCAAACTTGGTACTTCTACTTAAGACTTCTGAAAAATAAACAAATAAATATAAAAATTGTTCTGCTCAACTGGGATTCGATCCCACGACCATGCGCGCACTGAACATGAATGGAATGGCATTTCATCGCACACCACCAACCCCATCGGTTGTTGCTGCATGTCTAAAAGGCTACTTATATTTCTTCGCTCGCGCTCTCCAATTTATGGACATGTGATCTCGAAAGGGATTGAAGTAAGTACATTTGGAACGATTCAAGTTCGAAAGGCATAGGTCAATCCATATAGGATTAGGATTGAATTGTGTAGAATATCCTGGAAGTCGAGATTGAAATTTCAAGCTCATGCCGGCCTAAAAAAAATATTTAAAATAAAAATATATCAAAATTTTTTTTTTCCATACATAAAATATAGATCGGAAAAAATTCCTTGTGGCATTAAAATATTCTTTACATAAAAAATAAAAAAAAAAAAAACAAAAACCAAAACCAACTAAATAAATCAAAATTTTTCGCCCTCTTTAAATAAACCAAACTTATTTTTCATCAAAAAAAATATTTATTAAAATATATTTTTCATATCAACTCGGTTAACAAATTATTTTTTTAAAAGAGGAACTGTAAATGATGAGTATTAGTAAATTTTATGTACTAAAAAAAATAAGTTGAGGTATGAAAAAATATGATTATTAATAATCTATATTTCTACTCAATATTTTTCATATCTTAAAAAAAATAATATAACTTAGTAGATGAATCAAATCAAACAGAAGTTTGCAATACCAGTTTCCTGCTGGTATAAAGCACTTCGCTCATAAAATGTCTTACATTATTTAAGTGTAGCTTGTTTCGCCGTAAATGGTCAATGTTGTTCTAAGGTAATTGTTGTAAAAAATACCTCAAACCAAGGCTTCGTTGGTAAAGCAGTAAACCCTACTCGGTCCATTTTTAGGTTTGGTTTATGGCCTATATGAAGTGGTTCGTGGGTTAATCAAAAAATGGTAGCAAAATTCGCGGTGATTTGGCTGCCGAGTACCATCTCTAAGGGACATGCTATTGCCCATTTTAACATCATAACAAGTGAAAAAGTCGGTCAAGCCCGACTCTGTACCTAGAGTAGGAGCTGAATGCAGTGCTGCTGCTGCGCTCATCACTAAGTTTCTCTCTCTCTCTAAGATTATGCTGCGCTCGTTGTGAAAAGTGAGAGGGGGTGGCGGGGGGTGATTCACTTATTTGCTCATAACCTGAGAACCCCTCATCCGATCTTCTTCGGCAAATCGATACATATTGCTAATGCCTAACTATCTAGGTAAAGGTAAGGTAAAAATCATCTATCTACAAAACTGTGGGAGCAATGACATTTTTTTTCAAATTGCGGGAGCGGGAGGGGGCGTGGCAAACATTGAAAATAGACTTGATCTGACTGCAAGCATAAGAAGCATTTGTCCCATACATGTCAAACCTCTATCTCTTACCATCTCTGAGATCTGTTTGTTCATACGGACGGACAGACGGACGAACAGACAGACGGATGGACGGACAGACGGACACGGCTGTATCGACTCGGCTGTTCATGCTGATCAAGAATATATACACTTTATAGGGTCTGAAATGATTTCTTCTTCCTGTTACATACTTTTGCACAAACTTAATACACTCAAAAAAATCAATCCATATGGGATCAAATCATTCCTAAGCGGTAATGAAAACAACGTCATCCCGGATATGCTTGAACCGATCAGAAATAGGATTGAGTTGATCCGCCTTTTTGATCCCAAAAAAGATTACAATTTTCCCGGAAGGGATTGAATTTTACTGAAATTTTAGAAAAAAAAAAATTATTTAATCCCAAAGCTGTATAATTTTTGGCATGTTTGACTTTTTAATTTGAGGAAAGACAACTCTTCTTCCTTTCCTCCGCCAGGCCATATGCCATAGGACATCCTTATCAACTTCCAACTTGGTTTATTTAAGACTTCTGAAAAAAACAAATAAATATACAAATTGTTGTACTCAACTGGGATTTGAACCCAGAACCACGCGCGCACTGAACTTGAATGCAATGGCATTTCATCGCACACCACCAACCCCATCTGTTGTTGCTGCATGTCTAAAAGGCTACTTATAATTCTTTGCTCTCGCTCTCCAATTTATGTACATGTGATCTCGAAAGGGATTGAAGTAAGCACATTTGGAATGATTCAAGTTCTAAAGGCATGAGTCAATCCTTAAAGGATTGAATTGTGTAGAATATCCTGGAAGTCGAGATTGAATTTTCAAGCTCATGCCGGGATTACTTCAAGATTTAAAAGATTGAAAATATCTCGACTTTTTTTTTCTGTGTATACTCTATGTACCTTTGGTACAGAGTATAAAAATCAATTAGGAAAAAACGCTCTTACCCTACTACGCATATTTAGTTGAGACTATTTATCAATCCGCCTGAGGAATGGTGAGGATCGGATGAACAGTAATCAAGTTATAAGAAAAACAAACATTTACGATGGATAGCACCGGCCGCAACAGCGATGGGCAGTACTTCACACACTTTATGACTTCTTTTTCACATTGTGTAGTTTCTAACTTAAATTGATCATGTACAATATTGGGGGGTACACACTATCTGACTTGTAATACTCGTAATATTACGTTCCCAATGACCCTTTCCGTATTTGTTGAATTTTGTCTTCTTAAGCCATTAAAAAATTAGTTAAAACTGTTGTCGCTATTTTATTCCAAAAATCTGAATTTAAGGGTCCCACGTTGGTTTTTCTGCAAAAGTAGGATTTTGTCGAACTGTGTTATACTATGGTAATTCCAAAGTGAAACAAGTGAGAAAGTCGGTCAAGCCCGACTATAAAATACTCTGTACCTGTCTCTCTCTCTCCCTCTCTCCTCTCTTCCTCTTTCTCTCTTTCTCTCTCTCTCTAAGATTGTGCGGCGTTGGTTGTGAAAGGGTGGGTGGGTGGTGGGGGAGGGGGGTGATTCACTTATTTGCTCATAACTTGAGAACCGCTCATCCGATCTTTATCATTTCTTCGGCAAATTGATACATATTACTAATGACTAACTATCTCTAGAAGGAATCTACAAAACTGTGGAAGATATGACGTTTTTTCCAATTTGCGGGGGCGGGAGGGGGCGTGGCAAAAATTGAAAATAAACTTGATCTGCCTGCAAGTATAAAAAGCATTTGTCCCATACATGTCAAACCTCTATCTCTTACCATCTCTGAGATCTGTTTGTTCATACGGACGGACAGACGGACGGACGGACAGACGGACATGGCTATATCGACTCGGCTGTTGATGCTGATCAAGAATATATATACTTTATAGGGTCGGAAATGATTCCTTCTCCATGTTACATACTTTTGCACAAACTTAATATACTCTATGTACCTTCGGTACAGAGTATAAAAATCTAAAATCTAATTTTAGCTCCGCCCGAAATAAAACAAGTGAGAAAGTCGGTCAAGCCCGACTATAATATACTCTGTACCTCTCTCTCTCTCTCTCTCTCTCTCTCCCCCCCTCTCTCTCTCTCTCTCTCTCTCTCTCTCTCTCTCTCTAAGATTGTGCGGCGTTGGTTGTGAAAGGGTGGGTGGTGGGTGGCGGTGGTGGCCGGGAGTGATTCAGATTCACTTATTTGCTCATAACTTGAGAACCGCTCGTCCGATCTTTATCATTTCTTTGGCAAATCGATACATATTCCTAATGACTAACTATCTCTAGAAGGTACAAATCATCTATCTACAAAACTGTGGGAGATATGACGTTTTTTCAAAATTGTGGGGGCGGGAGGGGGCGTGGCAAAAATTGAAAATAAACTTGATCTGCCTGCAAGTATAAGAAGCATTTGTCCCATACATGTCAAACCGCTATCTCTTACCATCTCTGAGATCTGTTTGTTCATACGGACGGACAGACGGACAGACGGACAGACAGACGGACAGACAGACGGACAGACGGACATGGCTATATCGACTCGGCTGTTGATGCTGATCAAGAATATATATACTTTATAGGGTCGGAAATGATTCCTTCTCCCTGTTACATACTTTTGCACAAACTTAATATACTCTATGTACCTTCGGTACCGAGTATAAAAAGTGATTCAAGTATTTTGAATAGCTGATACAAACAAATTTTGTAGCTGTAGTTCTTTATCTATTTATCAATACATACAAAAGGTAGTGTTGTGCGGTCACAGCCGATTAAAATGTGGCTCAGGGAGAAATACTATCAATTCTTGATTAGCTCAACAAAGGTTCCAAACCCTTACGCACCACGCTTCTTAGTAAAGATCGTTTCTCAGCATATTCATTAGAAAAGACCGTTACCTATAAATACTTACACATTTATATTTAACAACACTGCGGGTATTTTCTTTCTGTGTACCAAACTATTAGTCCTCCGCCCTGCATTTCCCCACTGCCGCTCATACAGAGAGCATTAAATTGCCCTCAATTATTAAAACATTGCGTGGGCCAGCAGAGAGAAATCAAATGCATAATGGTTAACAAAATCCAAAATCGAATATGCAAATGCCGGCGACAAATCCCCATCAAGAGCGGGTGGGGAGATGAAGCGCTGGAAAAGGGAATCGTTGTTTGCTGTGAACGGCCGCCAAAATGTTAGTGACCGCAATTAGCGCTCAGCGTTGAGTCGATCGAAAAGCAAATGTAGCCAAGCGGCAAATGAGGCAGCTAATGTTAAAGACGACGACGTCGTCAGACTGTATTTGGGTCAATGTCAGCGGTTGAAAAGCTGCCAAATTAACACAAAAGACTACAATAAAACGTGTGTGACTTAACGTTCCAACAGCATCACACAGATGATCATCGATAGGGAAACCTGTTTGCTAGCCAAGACACCAACCCAAAGTGTTGCCAGACTCGGTGCAGACCTACAGAAGCATGAATGGGGCCCCCCACTAGGTCGCCTTGGCGGGTGTTTGTTTTGACCGTTTAGTGAGATATTTCACACAACTGAAGTGACTGACTGACTGTCACACTTGAAAATCCGTGAAAAACAACAACAAAACTGGCCCAAAAAGTACTCTACTCCACAACCAGAAACGAACAAAAGAGCCGCAAAAAATGGGGAAAAACGAAGCAGAACAAACTGTCAGCAGGGCGTTAGTGTGAACAAGAAGATTTAGCACAAAATATGTCGCCCAGGCTCACTCCGGACTCAGTCTCAGGCCTGTCACTCGTCTGCCCCCTCCCTTCAAATAAACAAAAAAATGGAAGATTTGTGTTTTTGTTGTCGCCCCAAAAACTTTGAGCCGCTTTCGGTAGGCGCGGCACTGGCTGGCTGTCTGTTTGTCTGCACGCTGACTGACATTTGTTTTGTTGAATTTGTTTTTGTCTGACTTGTGATAAATAATTGTGTTTTTCTTGCTTTATTTGCAATGAATTATAGTTATTTTTTCGCTACCACACACACTCACACACACACACCAGAAATTTTCCTATATAGACAGACAAACAAGACAAGTGTAGACAACAATGAACACTTGAAGTTGATGTTCTGTGGTCTGGGCAAAAGTGTTTGCAAATAAATCACGCCATTGATGCATAAATAAAGCGCAGAAATTATGCGGTTTTTTCGCAGCTGATGAATTTATAGCCCAAGCGAAGTTTGTGTGTGTGCGTGCGTGTGTTTGATTTGCAGAGAGGATTGAAAAGTCATGCAATGGTTTAATTGAATGGCCATGGAAAATAAAAGGATTAAAAGCCAGGGTATACAGTTTAAGCAGAACTACTATTCAAATACTTTTCTGTGTGTGTTTTTATAGTGTGGAGATGGTCCTGAAATTCAGTTTGTCTATTTAATTTCGATTTACTTATGTGAAATTCTAAAGCTCTATTTGCATTGTCGGTTTGAGGCATCACATATGAAAGAGCACCTCAGGCAGGTTTTCCTGATCCCTATTAGTACTTAGTGAACAATTGCGACCAGTCTAGTAGTTTTGTGTACAAATTTGGAAATAATAATAATTATTCTTAAGACCATCCATGTTCAATTACTGGACCTTGATTCAAAGCATAAAACTTAACGATTTGCGGAATTTAGTTTTAACCGTCGATGGTTCAAAGATCTTTTGATAACGACTTGGCAAAATGCCTTGTCAACGCATTTTCACATTCCGCAATTTCGCGTGATTTGTTTTCGGAACAGCTTTCAAAACTACTTGCAAAAATCGCTAATATTAAATTGGTTAGTTGATAAATCCAAGTTTTATCAAGGGCAGTGATTTGACGCTCAGTAAAACTATTTCTGTTTATCTTAATCATTTGTCCGTGCGTCTATTGGCTGGCGCCCAAAAGAAAAAAAACTTTTTTATTAGATGGTGAGGGCAGGATTGAACCCATGCCTCCCGCACAGCAGTCCGACAACCCGGCCCCACAACCCACGACAATATACCAATTAAAAACAACAAGAAAGTCGGTCAAGCCCGACTATAACATACATACATTCAAAAACGAGAGATAAGTTAAAGTCGGCTCTAACCGACTTCGATATACCCGTTATTCATGAAAAAACATGTTTAACAGTGTTCCCGCGTTCCTTAGTGTGAGCATCCGAAAAGTATGCAACTTTTTTTAGGGTGGGAGGGGTGGAAGCGGGTGGGGAGGCTTGGTTCACTTTTTTGCTCATAACTTGAAAACCGTTCATCCGATCTTAATCGTTTCTTCAGCAAATCGATTTATTTTGCTAATTACCAACTATCTCTAAAAAGGTACGAATCGTCTTTCTTTAAAACTGTAGGAGATATTAAGTTTTTTCCAAATTTCGGGGGCGGGAGGGGGCGTGGCCAAAATTTGAAACAAACTTGATCTGCGTGCAGATAAAAGAAGCATTTGTCACATAGATGTCAAATCTCTATCTCTTACCATCTCTGAGATCTAGGTGTTCATACAGACAGACGGACGGACGGACGGACGGACGGACGGACGGACGGACGGACGGACGGACGGACAGACGGACAAGGCTAAATCGACTCGGCTGTTGATGCTGATCAAGAATATATATACTTTATATGGTCGGAAATGATTCCTTCTGCCTGTTACATACATTTGCACGACTTTAGTATACCCTTTTTACTCTACGAGTAACGGGTATAAAAAAAAACGAGAGCGTAAGTTAAAGTCGGCTCTAACCGACTTCGATATACCCGTTACTCATGAAAAAACATGTTTAACAGTGTTCCCGCGTACCTTAGTGTGACCATCCAAAAAGTATGCAACATTTTTTTAGGGTGGTAGCGGGGAGGGCTTGGTTCACTTTTTTGCTTATAACTTGAGAACCGTTCATCCGATCTTTATCATTTCTTCGGCAAATCGATTAATTTTGCTAATTACTAACTATCTTTAGAATATACGAATCCTCTATCTTTAAAACTGTAGGAGATATAACTTTTTTCCACATTGCGGGGGCGGGAGGGGGCGTGGCCAAAATTTGAAACAAACTTGATCTGCGTGCAGATAAAAGAAGCATTTGTTCCATACATGTCAAACCTCTATCTCTTACCATCTCTGAGATCTAGGTTTTCATACAGACAGACGGACGGACGGACGGACGGACGGACGGACGGACGGACAGACGGACGGACAGGGCTAAATCGACTCGGCTGTTGATGCTGATCAAGAATATATATACTTTATATGGTCGGAAATGATTCCTTCTGCCTGTTACATACATTTGCACGACTTTAGTATACCCTTTTTACTCTACGAGTAACGGGTATAAAAAACAGTCCAAATCGCCCTAAAATTTAGAAATTCGCCCTTCAAGATTTCAGGGCAATTTTCCTAAAAAAACTTAGACAATTTTAGCTGTTCTGTTGATTTACACTTGCCCAATACTACATCAGTGAAATATATCTACTATCTTGAGGCATTGCGAATGGACATTAGTGTGTGTAAGCAAATGCCATCACATAGACGGCTTCGTCGTCTATATCAAAATAGCGCAACGCAATTTCGCAAACATTTTTAGAAAGGTCGGAGGATTTAAAAAAAATTCTTAAAATTAGGGTTTATTTTCTTAATTTTAGGTCAAAGTACCCTAAATACATACCAAATATATTCTAAAATCTTAGGTGAAATTACCCTAAAAAATAGAAAAGGCCAATTGAAAGTTTCTCAAAAAATTCATTTTTAGGGCAACTTTTCTAAACTTCAGACAAATTCTTCTTAAAGATAGAAAATTTTTCTAATTTTTAGCGCGATTTCGATTCTAGGGGATTTTCTTAAATAAAGAAAAATAATTTTTTTGGAGTGTACTCTGTACTTTTTTTCTCATAACTTGAGAACCGCTCATCTGATCTTTATCATTTCTTCGACTACCTATCTTTAGAAGGTACGAATCATCTATCTATAAAACTGTCGGAGATATGAGGTTTTTTCAAAATTGCGGGGGCGGGAGGGGGCGTGGCAAAAATTGAAAATAAACTTGATCCACCTGCAAGTATAAGAAGCATTTGTCCCATACATGTCAAACCTCTATCTCTTACCATCTCTGAGATCTGTTTGTTCATACGGACGGACAGACAGACGGACGGACAGACGGACATGGCTTTATCGACTCGCCTGTTGATGCTGATCAAGAATATATATACTTTATAGGGTCGGAAATGATTTCTTCTTCCTGTCACATACTTTTGCACAAACTTAATATACTCTATGTACCTTCGGTACAGAGCATAAAAACGAAAAAACCTTTCCTAAAATAATTAATGCACTAAAGAGGTAACGACATGACTTTAAAATAAGATGGAGACAGTATACAAACCAGAAACTCCCCCATACCATATCAGGAGTAGCTTACTTTCACTTTTAACAATTTGATAAACTCACATAAATCTGCAAAAATCTTTTTAATTTAGCCTAAACTACTTCTTCAATTGTCTAAAACAAAAATAATAAAGCATGTCAACGTGGCGATGACCGCAGGAATTATTTAGAAATCAATAGGACCAGCCCAAAATTTGTGGTCAAGGCTAACAAGTAGGGCCAGAGGGCAGGTGTTGTTTTGGCTCTGACCGTAGAACTGACTCAGGAGTTGGATGTGGATGCGTAGGTAAAGTGAACTGATGTGGTCACATTTTGTGCGGTGAGATATACAGCCAGTAAAAGTGGCATATTTAATTAAGGCATGACAGCAGTTTCTTGCTCAAACTTTAATCAATTTGTAATTAAACTGTGGCTTTAAGTCACCAACCAGAGCGTGCGGTTTACGGTGAAGGAGGGGCACACAGACAGATTTTGTAATCATAAGCAAATTACGCAGTCCATTGATTAGTCCAATTGAAAAGAGCATTTGAAATGAAAATTGTAATCGGAAACCGCAAGGAACTTTGAACTTGTGGCCAATAATCATAACAATAATAATAATGGAAACTATCAGTGTTGAATACATTTGAATGTGTATATTGTCAACTACTTGACGCAATCATTTCGGCCGAATGTACTACTGTGATCAAATTAAGTCCTCCTTCGGAATGGCTTTCAGAGCCACCTTCTTCGTCAGTTTTGAAGCTATATTGACCAAATCGGACGGATCGGACATTAATAGCATAAAGCTGCCATTTGAACGAGCTTGATGAAAATCTGACAACTCTAGAGTAAAACTGCCATAGAAAAGATAAGTCCGAAAAACTTTTTTGTTTTCAATACTATGGCTCACAATCTTGATATTTATCAGTTTTTTATGTTTGCACATAATCCTTATAAACTTCGTCCGAGCCGAATTAAGAGTCAAAACGGTATCTTGGAGCGGTCTCTAGACTTTGCTGAATTGCTGGAAATCATACGGAGCCAAATCAGGTGAATTAGCAGGCACAGTTGTCACTAACAGAGTTTCAAAATTACTGTAAGAAAGAAATTTATCGACTGAAACTCCTGGGAAGAAAATTTCATTCAGAAACCATGAACTAAAACCGCGCGAATCGAACCCTAAGTTTAAATTAAAGGACATTTTACGATTTTGTCTTTTTCAACTTGTCTGGAATACAATTATTTTTATTTTCTCTACTGAGAAATAGCACTTTTAAGAAGAAAGTAAGGTATTTCTGAAAAAAGTCGTTGATTAACCTAATCTGATATACAGAGGAGATACACGAATTTCAATTGACTCTATACAAAAACCTTTTTTGAAATTTGCTCAACTTTTTTAAAGAACTTTAAAGTCTTAAGTCTAAAGTTTCACCACACCAGCATGGTGAAATTTTTTCAAACTTGTTTAAAGCGCAGATACTTTTGCCAACGTTTGTGCACCCAAAGCTGCAGCATGCCATTTCATTTCCGAGCATTGGCTAGAAAAACCGCTCTCGGCTAGTCAGGTGATTCCACTGCGAACAACAATAACAACCTGCCCGTTGCCGCCATTATTTTGACATACGACAGAGCAGAGGCGGTCTAGAACAATGGAAAACACGGCGAGGCCCATGCGGAGGCAGATGTTAGGGCGTCTCCTGGACCACGGGCATTTCAATGCTAAAAACACACAGAGCGGGAAGGAGGAGGGAGGGCCGTCAACATGGACAACATGAAGAAACATAATGGCTGCTTACAATTTGTGAACGAGCATAATGCGAACATTACATCCACGCCATTGTTCTTGAGGGGGCCGATGGACGGGAGCAGCAGCAGTGGGTAGAGGCAGCTGCCGGGGGTAGGCTCGCCTTGGCTCCTCTGGCAGCCGGGTTCAAATTAAATTAAAGCTGTTTAGTTGTAATTGGTCGTTGAGAGGGGTCGTCGCTGAGTGTTGGCGTGCTTTCTCATGGAAGTGACCCTTTTTCTGGGTCCCTGGCTTCGTGTGGACTTGGCTCTGGGATTTTGTTGCACCTACCATGAAAATGGCCAATTAATGGTGCATGAGTCACGGTACATTGACCCCACACACATAATGAGCAAAGGATTTTCAAGTTTGCCTCATAAATTCTATCAATAGTTCCGTAAAAGTGCCGGTCATTTCGCTTCAGGCAGTTAATTGTGAATGTAAGTTATTTCCTTGGTAAGAAGGGAATATTGACGCTTGGCACTAATTGTTATAAGACTTCTCTAGAAAATTAATTGCAGCACTATACAGTTATGAATTGCTTTCCTAGGGGCTAACACTGGTCTTGCTGAATAGTAAGCCAAATTACGGGCTATTAACTCCATACACACACATTAAGTCCGTAGTATTGTATCTACATTATTGGTAGCAAGAATGCTGTAATTTAACGGTTAGTAAGACACGAGAGACCAATGGAAAAATAGAGTATACAAAAGAACTGTAAAGGTAGAGGAGAGTATTTTGTGTAATCTGAAAATGTATATAAGATCTCTTGCAGTTTCTTTAAATATACATTTACACTGGGCCTTAAATCTGTCAATTTGGAAAAAGTGCCCTAAAGCAGTCAGCCAATTACATAGATAATTACATAGAGATAATGACAAGTCTGGTAAATAACTCAAGGCAACAAAATTTCTGTCTCTTACATGTTCTCCACATTTACCTAGGAATTGGGATCATTTGATTCCACAGCCGCTATCAGTTTTGTGACCTCACTCTCAGTTTTCCAGATAGTGCATATATAGCCACATATATAATTATGTGGCCATTATACGCGCAACAATCTGTCTGCTTAAACCTTGAAAAATAAATTGAATGTTCCTTAATTCGCTCAAAGCAATAAACCCCCAAACTTAAAATCTTAATTTTTGTTTAACATTTTTCTGCTAAAAATATGTTTGATAAAACAATTAAGAAAGTCGGTCAAGAATGACTATAATATACTCTTTAATCTGCCAGCAGGTTTAAGAAATATTTGTTCCAAAAATGTGAAACTTCTATCTCTTACCATCTCAGAGATCTGTTTGCTCATACGGTTGGCCAGGACAAGGGAGCAGGAGGTATACAAATAACCAATATCTGCAATTTATCCCAAAAAGGGAGTCCGCGAATCAATTCAGTTAACAATTCAGACTAATCATTTTTTGGCACGTGTGTCCTTTTCAAGCAAAAAAAATAGAAAGAAGCTAACTTAGGCTCGACCGAAGTTTATATACCATTAGAGCATGATATATGCCTGCCAGTTTGTTATATGGCAGCTTTACGATATATTCATGCGATTTTGATTAAACTCCCAATATTGTGTTGAAACAGATAACATTCATATCTGGAGAGTATAAAGACGCTACCATTGAAAACAAAAACATTTTCTCACTAGAACTAATTTTTCGACCGATCGGTCCTATGGCAGCTATATGCTATAGTCAGCCGATTTGGATCAAACTTAGCAGAATTGTGTGGTAGCATATAAGATTGATCAGTAACAAGTTTGGGAGCGATAGCATTGAAAACAAAAAAGTTTTTCTTACCTAAACTTTTTTCAAACCTTTATTTTGTATGGCAGCTATACTATATAGTTGTCCGATTTTCATAAATCTTGGTGGAGTTAAAAGCATAGAATACTTATAAATACAAGGTTTAGGAGCGATAGCATTGAAAATAAAAAAGTTTTCTCACTAAAACTACTTTTTCAAGCGATCGTTCCTGTGGCAGCTATATGCTATAGTCATCCGATCCGGCCGTTTCCGACAAATGTGCAGCGTATTTGTACCAAAAGACTTCGTGCAAAGTTTGGTTAAGATATATTCAAAACTAACGGAGGAGATAACATAGAAACAGACGGACGGACGGACAGACGGACATGGCTATATCAACTCAGCTCGTCATGCTGATCAAGAATATATACTTTATTTGGTCGGAGATGCCTCCTTCTATGCGTTACAAACATTCGGACAATTTCAATATACCCTCTCCAAGGGAATAATTAGAGAGATAAATTAAGAATCGGAGTCATCGATGTCTAGATTACATATCGATGACTCTATACATTCTTGTAACACAAAAACACCGGGGACTAGTTGCAGGCTTCAGTTTCATTACAATATTATTACGAATGTTTTCTGATTCATTGACAACAGACCTAATACTAAAATATTAATATTGATATGTGCTCCTTAAGGAAAAGCCGAAAAGATGCTACTATTTTGGCACCTCCTCTATTTTGCATCCTAAGTTTAAGAACATTTTAGAGGTCATAAAAATTGTGAATATAAATGTGAAATTTTTACCCGTTACTCGCAACGTAAAAAGGTCATAACAAGTTTGTGCAAATATATGTTACAGGCAGAGGGAAGCAAATTCGACTATCTAAAGAATATAATGTAAGCGAGGTTTTTATTTCGGTTTTCGGGTTTTTTTATTTACACACGGTTTTCAATTTACAAAGTCTGTATACGGGAGTCTCTTTACGGTTCGTCGATACGGGTTTTTCTTTCTTTATACATTTTCACATTCTGGGTAGCCATTTTCAAATAACTTTAAAGACTTCAATATATTTTGATGATTCAATATATATTTTGATAAATTAGCAAGAATGAAGCGAGGGAATTGCTTGAGAATTTATTTAAAGTAATTTAAATTATGAAATTTTAAAATAAAATTTTTTTTAATTTAATAGGAGAAAATGGGAGAACTTATAAATGTGGTTAGATGTGACTGTGCAGGATTCCAATTAATCAATAATCCAATACAGCTTAAAATTGCTGAACCTGTACCACATTGAAAAATAAATAAAAAATGTGTTTCTATAAATGGACATTAATTTAATTTTTCCAGAAAAACCCCCAAGAGCCTTATGAAACGGTTTCTGTGTGGGCCAGCGAAGTTCTGCGAATCAGAAAGCATGTACAGCAAAGCTGGTCCACTCATCTCTGACCGCAGATGCTCTTTAAAATCAGCTATAGTGAATAAGCTGTTGTTTCTAAACAAAAACATATCAATATAATTGGATCTCTGTAGAAATAAAAATACTATTTTTATACTCTGTACCGAAGGTACATAGAGTATATTAAGTTTGTGCAAAAGTATGTAACAAAGTGAAGGAATCATTTCCGATCAGCATCAACAGCCGAGTCGATATAGCCATGTCCGTCTGTCCGTCCGTCTATCTGTTCGTCCGTCCGTATGAACAAGCAGATCTCAGAGATGGTAAGAGATAGAGGTTTGGCATGTATGGGACAAATGCTTCTTATACTTGCAGGCAGATCAAGTTTATTTTCAATTTTTTCCACGCCCCCTCCCGCCCCCGCAATTTTGAAAAAACGTCATATCTCCCACAGTTTTGTAGATAGATGATTCGTACCTTCTAGAGATAGTTAGTCAATAGCAATATGTATCGATTTGCCCAAGAAATGATAAAGATCGGATGAGAGGTTCTCCAGTTATAAGCAAATAAGTGAATCACCCCGCCACCCCCCTCCCATCCGATCTAAACCAACGCCGCACAATGTTAGAGAGAGAGAGAGAGAGAGAGAGAGAGAGCGACCGAGAGGGAGAAAGAGAGAGAAAATAAGAAGAATATGTCATTTCATTAAGTAAAAACTGGGCTCAACCAAGGGCCAAGGTTGGGTCAAAGTCGAAAAGTAGTAGGCAACACTACTTAAGCGGAGAGAATGTGAAAAACAAAGTTTGACCCCACCGATAATGAGTACTCAACCGTGATAGGTCAGTTCTGAGCAGATTAAAAAGCTGTTTAACCTGATGGGTTTTGCGGAAAAGCTACGATTTTCTATCATTACCACTTTAATGCCTTCAACAGATCGTTATATGTAAATAGTTAATTGCACTGTACTTCAACCAACACACTTACTCATAAACTTCGACCTGGCCACATATATTTATACATCTTCCCCTCCCCAGCACTCTCATTAGCCCGTGACTAAAGGTATTGAATGTATTTGCGTACTCTAGCTACATGTTTCTATTTGTATAGTATGCTTATTAGTTGCAGCCACTGGAATCTGTAGTAGACTCCACACCGGCACAGTAACGAGGCCAAAACTACAAATGCGAGATATGAAAACATGCGCCTTACATTGCAATTGCTATCAAGCGTTTGTGTTTAGCTTCTTTGGCTCAGTCAGTATTTATTTGAGGTCAATATCGGAGGCATTAGCCTCTAATTACAACTCAATTTTAGTATACATATCCACATTGTAGTCGAAATGAATACTTATTTAGTAGAAGTCATTAGGCCGAACGGCAGTTGCTATTGGGAAATCAATAAATGCCAACTGGATGGCGGTCGGAACGCCTTTTAAATTAGCTTTATTTGCGTAGGCAAAATAATCATGGTTATGACGTTCGAATCTGTATCTGCTCGAATTATAATTTCAGTGTCGACGGCTGATGTGATTGCTGTTCTTAGTCTCACCCTTAGTCAATATCCGTCCCGCTTTCGGTGGGTGTGTGTGTTTGTTTGTACGAGTGTGAGCCGTTAGTAAATTATTGAGGGCTTTTCAATGGCCTGTCAATCGATGGCCGCCCTCCTTGCTTGTCATGACTAGGCTTGGCTTGTCTTGGCTTTTGTTGAGCGTGTGTAACTGCCATTTGTATACAAGCAACCAGGCAAATATGTAGGACAAAACGGGAAATTGGGATATAGGGAAGTTCAAGTGGTTGTGGCCAGGCATATCGTTTGACTTTACCCTTAGCTATTGGTAATCATAACACGCCGGTAAATTGTGTATTGTCGCCGTTGGTGATATGTAAACGGAGACCTTTGTAGTAGGCGGAGGTCCTTAACTAGGCCCAATGTTTGTGAGTAATTGCCGACGGCGAAATGAATCCCCCGAGTGGTTTATAAACGGAGAAGTGTATCTCAGCAATTAGTAGAATTTAATTTGTTAGAAGTTTCAGTACACGAAAAATTTAATTTTATTAACTTGCACGAAGAAAATTAAGTGAAATTGATACATTAACAAGTGCCTTAGGGCTCTCATCTTATGAATCGCAAATGTAAAGGCAGTTAAAAATTTGCAGACTATTTAAAAGCTCTTCCAATATTAATTCTGCTTTTGTAATTATTTTTGCAACTTTTTGCACTCAAAATCATAAAAAGAATTTTAAGAAATTCTCTTCTTACTAAACCATCCTTCTTTTCCATGATTGATATACTTTTCGGATTAACTCCTCCTCCAATCGGTACAAAATTTAATGGCAACTGGCGCAAGCCCAGGGCCTTTTTGAAAGCGAAAATTAAAATCTTTATGGCAAATGATTAACCAATACGCAACATCAAAACAACGAGGCACTCGTAGGGGGCGGTGGATAAATCAACCGCTCTAGCGCCCCGAACTGTTTTGCCATATAATTACCCAAGTGGCCCAGGCCGGAAGTTCAACAGCCGTTGCAATGGCCAGCTTATTAGTCAAATTAGGCAATGCGGATGAAGATGGCGACATGGCGGGAGTCGAAAAGTCGAGCGCTTGTTAGCCCATTTAGATGAGGCCAATTGAACCGTCAAGTGAGTGACGAACGGACTCCCGCCCAACCACGACCCGTCGCGCTAATGAAAATCGATTAAAAATGCCAGCCCAGACCCTTGCCAGGAGCCAGCATAATAGCAAATTAATTGTAAAGTGTGCGTCCATTTTGCTTTGGTTTTTGCCTTCGCTGTTCTCAGTTGTTTGCCCTTTTCAAGGATTGGAAAGCGGCATAAAACAATAATTAATTGATTGAAAGAATTTCAAGAGCTGGTCGCGCCGGCGGGGAAATTGTCGACTGGAAATCCAGCCACAAGCTTGAATATGCTGCCAGTTAAGTGGCATCGAAAATGAGTTTTGCCCTAGAGGTAAAACGCTCATTTTTCAAATGCGTTTTGTGTGTGGATGGGCATCGTCACTTTTAGACAAAGATTGACAGGGCAATGGAATGGAAAACATATGGCAGATAGTTGATTTGCACTTAACACTTTTAATTGTCAGTTCTGCACTTCACGGTGCTGTATATTTTTCTAGATTTTAATTGTATTTCCCTCTGCTGTTGATTATCTCTACTGTTAAAAAATAACCGTGTTCAGCAAAGCAACTTGCTTCCTGATCAAGTATAACTTTGCAGTGATCTTCCTGCTGAACTCGAGTGACGCAGTATCATGGTAAAGGAGAACGTCTCGATAAAATAGTAAGCTACTTTGAAGTGATACGGCTCTCACCAGCTGTAATTATGTATCGATGGGATTGTTATCGATAACAATGTGCGCATTTAGGCCTATATCCCACTCCGGAAAATTGTAACGAAATAAATATTCCGGAGTGCTGGATATAGGCCTTTACACTCTAAAATATACGGTTGTCGGATATATCAAAAACATCTATATCGAAAAGTATCGATATTGAAAAAGTATCATTTCGATATAAATATTTTGGTGTAAAAAAAAATCGAATTTTTCCGATATGGATAAAAACGAGAAGGTCAAGCTAACTTCGTCTTTGCCGAAGTTTTTATACCCTTGCAAATGTTTTAATATATCAGAGTTTAAGAACGCCAGCATTAAAACAAACAATTTGTCTAAATAAAACCCATTTTCCGATCGATAGAATGTATGTGAAAACATATAATAATAACATAGTTTACAAAATTCCCGAACATTTGATAACCATTTCTTATGTAAGTCCCCCCGCTGAGTCTATAAAATACACCTTTTTTTTAGGGGGGCCGATTTCGAGAAATCGCGGAAAAGCTAATTTTTTGATTCTGAAAAAAGTACTTTCAGAAAAATGTGTATATCTTCAGTATCGGTTCATTCATTATGAAATGGTAATGCTTTCTTGGAAGGTAATTGAATGCCCTATCATTCATTCATACACCACTTCTTAATCCGGTGCTTGACTTCGGCGTTATAAAGGCTTTTATCGGCAACATTGCATTAAATTTATGAATTTAAAAAAAAGCTAGATTTTAAGTGCGATTTTTACCACGAAAAAATTGTGTAAAATTTATTTTATGGCTGGTCACTAAAGATTTATTTATTAGAAATACAACGCCACATAATTCATTCAAATCCGTTCAAAAATATAGAAGTTATTGGCATTTAAGTTAAAAATGAAAGGTTTCAAGTTCATGCAAATTGACTTAGTTTGATTGTTTTTTTGTTCGTCGTAGAAGGCATAGTTAACATTCAAACTATTCTATTTAAGGGCTACTATGACCTACCAAATTTATTTTGTTCCTGGTTAAGTTTTTTTGTGATTGACTTTGGTTGAAAAATGAGTGCAAGGGTCAAAAATGAATCAAATTGAATGCAAAAATTATCCTAATAAATTGTGCTGCGCTTGCGGTCATTACATATTTCCGACTCCGCTAACAATCTGAACGACATTTATATAAATTATACAAGCCTTACCACCGGCCGAAGGAATTTTTCTTGTCACTGTTATCTCCAAGACTATCCGGGAAAAATTTGAAGTGAAAAGAAATGAATTTTCATGTCGTTTACAACTGTTTAAAAAAGTTTCGTCTTAAAAAAAATCAAAATTCGAAAGAATTACAATTTTAACCATTTTCTTGTAGCTGGTAAGCATGCCTTCGATGGTCGACCATTTAAAATTTAAAAACATTTAATCGAGATGTTTTCCATTAATTCCATTTTCTAAGTAACACTTCTATGGGCCATTGGAGGCGGAAATTGGTATAACAAATGTGGTGACTCCATTTACCATTAAACGCGAACTTCACGTGATCAAGAAAAACTGGGTATAAGGTGTTGCTATCTGACGCATCTAGTTTTAAAATTTATTGGTCCCGTTCCCAGGCTATTTTGAGTGTTCCACTGTGTTACATAGGACACACAATCAAAACTTATAAACATTTTTAGGGGAATATCCAAAATATAATATAAGTGATTGGCTATTTGCTATATGCATTGTCGTTGAAATTTTTAGGATATTTTTTGCATTCAATTTGATTCATTTTTGACCCTTGCACTCATTTTTCAACCAAAGTCAATCACAAAAAAAACTTAACCAGGAACAAAATAAATTTGGTAGGTCATAGTAGCCCTTAAATAGAATAGTTTGAATGTTAACTATGCCTCCTACGACGAACAAAAAAACAATCAAACTAAGTCAATTTGCATGAACTTGAAACCTTCCATTTTTAACTTAAATGCCAATAACTTCTATATTCTTGAACGGATTTGAATGAATTATGTGGCGTTGTATTTCTAATAAATAAATCTTTAGTGACCAGCCATAAAATAAATTTTACACAATTTTTTTCGTGGTAAAAATCGCACTTAAAATCTAGCTTTTTTTTTAAATTCATAAATTTAATGCAATGTTGCCGATAAAAGCCTTTATAACGCCGAAGTCAAGCACCGGATTAAGAAGTGGTGTATGAATGAATGATAGGGCATTCAATTACCTTCCAAGAAAGTATTACCATTTCATAATAAATGAATCGATACTGAAGATATTCACATTTTTCTAAAGGTACTTTTTTCAGAATCAAAAATCTAGCTTTTTCGCGATTTCTTGGAAACGGCCCCACTAAAAAATATTTGGCCGCAGCAAAGGGATTTACATATGAAATAACTGTCCAATGGTCGGGATCGGAAATGCTGTAAACTAGTGTAATCGCTGAGTTGGGAGACGTTAACATTAAAAACAAACAAGTTTTTTTCACTAAAAATATTCTGGACACAAAATTATAATACCCTGCAAGTGTATAAAAATTAAAGGTATTCAATGCTTATTTGGGAGAAAATGAATGTCTTCATAATGTACATTCTCATTTTTTGGGTTTAACCTTCTAAAGCAAAAAAATATCTTGGGTTTTTTGACAATAAGAAGAATAAGTCGTAATATATGATTGTATCAGTAAGAACCTGTATCATAAATGTAATGATTGCACATGCTGATGCGAACGGAAATGAATTCGATGTTATGAATATTGTCAAAAGGAATGAGTGGAGAGGAACCGGCAGCTTACACAGCAATAAGAATTCCACCACCTACTAAACTTATTTGGCGATCAGGACGAAAATTAATAGTTGCTGATTTGCTTATCAGCACAATTATAAAATAGTCCATTAGACTTCTCCGTTAACGAATCCTTCGGTCAACAGCTAATGAAGTATGTTTAATGCAGCGACAGTTCGAAGAAGGTTCCCCATTGTTCGTCTAAATTTAATTTGCATCGAAACTGTCACACAGTGCAGAAGAGCTGTTCGAGGATAACGTTGTCTCAACCTTACCGCGACCTCCCCCATCCGCACCGCAATTCAAATTGAAATTCAGGCAGCAATTATCCAGACCCAGAAATGTAAGAAAATGAAACGAATTTGTGCTGAGTGGTGGGGTGCCGAGGGCGAAGCAGCCTGTCCAAGGACATTACGTGATGGGGCGCGGCTTTTGAGTGTTGGCCGCAATTAGAGGAGACCAGGAATTCAATTTGTTTTTGCCGCGAATGTTTAAATAATTGCAGAAGGACTGCTGGCTACTTGGTGCTGGCAGCTGTCTCCATCTTGCTGCTGCTCCCAGTGTTTGGATATCCATTTGCGCGGCCGATGCTCTGATTTTGCGCTTAATTTGTTCGGGCTGCACTTCATTCTTGTTCAACTTCACATCTGTCAATGTTTATCCATGTTGGTGCTTTTCCTTTTGGCAACCACCAAACCACGCACTTAAAATGTTGTTAATTTGCAAACGCAGCGATATTAAAATGTCAGCAATGCGGCGGTGGTTGTTCTTGTTGTTTGTTTATTGTTGTTGACGATAACAGAAGCATCCTGGCCATGCATCAGTCAGTCAGTCAGTCAGTCAGCGAGTCGGTCGTTCATCATTCAAAGTGTGCGTCGTTGCAAATTAACCGCAAGAGGCGACTTCATGGTTGGTGGGGGAGGGACTATAAAAAAGCAAAATAACTATGGTGCAGGCACTACAGCGGAAACGGAAGTGCGCATTAAAATTGTGCCCCGCTTGCAAGTGTGTATGTGTGTGCTCGCAATTAGCAGCCATGTATGTGTGGGAGTGTAGGGGAGTGCGCGCATGTGTTTGAGCGTTATTTTTTAACCAGCGTGTGAGTAATTAAAACGGAGTGTGCGCGTTTAATAAGTTAAGCGTTCCCCTACTCACTGAAACAGGTGAGCTTCTGGGTATTCGTTGCACTCACATGTAGTTATACCCTGTAACCCTTAAAAAAGGGTAAAAAGAGTGTTATGAATTTTTGCAAATTTTTGTAACAGGTCGTTTTCCAAAGCTTTAATATAAATCAAATCCGATCAACTGCGGAGTAAAAAAAGTCTTGAAGCGATATAACAAACGATCGATCTGAAAAACTATAAGATATAGAGCAGATTAAGTTTTATTCAGATATTGAAAACTTCACCCTTTTTCCACAAAAAAAAAAATCAAAAAAATGTCAGTCATAATTTTTTAGATTAAAGCCTCGTGACGTAAAATGTTTTTACTTTCGCCTTAAATTCATAAATCTATTCGTTTCTATGTACATCTTATTGTCGAGTTGATCCGTGCTGACCCATGATTTGTGTCGACTGCATTTCGACCCCAAATGCATCTTGAGTTATACGTAGCGAAATGACCTTTTTTTGAAGTCGTCAGATGAATAGGGAAAACTGCAATTATTTTTAGATTTTTTCAGAGAGTGTTTGGAGCTATTTTGAGGAAAAAGTATCAACTTATATACTGGGCAGATGCGGTTAAGCAGACATTTAATTTTTTCCGATTATTTTGAAGACAAAAATTGTGGATACTTTGACTAATATTACAAAACTACAATCCGTTACATATAACACTCTTACAACCGACTTTTTAAACATACCCCAGTGTATCAAAAAAAGGTGGTTATTTTTTATACTATGGTAACAGAGAATATTAAATTTGTGGCAAAACTATGTAACAGGGAGAAGGAATCATCTCCGACCTTATAAGGTATATATATTCTTGATCTTGAGTCGATATAGCCATGTCCTCTTAAACTTCGTATACAATATCTCTGTTATGGGAAGAGGAGGGGGGAGGAGACATTATCACCGACCAACACGACACCACCTACGTTTTTCCAAGCTGTAATTTATTTTAAGATACCGTTAAAAAAATTTTTACTTGACTTGAACCCCGGACCTCCGAAAATTGAACACACGAACGACGGCACCTTAACCCACTGTACTATAAGCAGTAAGCAACACGCATTATGTTGGCATTCTGCCGCTAAAAGAGCAACAAGGGCCGCTGTCCAGAGGACCAGATATTCGCTTACAAAACGTGGGAGCCGGGGATTAAGTCTCCGTAGAAGCATATTTTTTTCATATTTAATTATTTAATTTAATTTTTATACCCGTTACTCGAAAGTAAAAAGGGGATACTAAAGTCGTGCAAATGTATGTAACAGGCAGAGAGGAATCATTTCCGACCCTATAAAGTATATATATTCTTGATCAGCATCAACAGCCGAGTCGATTTAGCCATGTCCGTCTGTCCGTCCGTCCGTCCGTCCGTCGCGTCTGTCTGTATGAACACGTCGATCTCAGAGATGGTAAGAGATAGAGGTTTGACATGTATGGGACAAATGCTTCTTTTATCTGCACGCAGATCAAGTTTGTTTCAAATTTTGGCCACGCCCCCTCCCGCCCCCGCAATTTGGAAAAAGTTATATCTCCCACAGTTTTGAAGATAGACGATTCGTACTTTCTAGAGATAGTTAGTAATTAGCAAATGAATCGATTTGCCGAAAAAATGATAAAGATCGGATAAACGGTTCTCAGTTATGAGCAAAAAAGTGAACCAAGCCCCCCCCGCTACCACCTCTCAAAAAAATGTTGCATACTTTTTCGGATGGTCACACTAAGGAACGCGGGAACACTGTTAAACAAGTTTTTTTATGAGTAACGGGTATGAAGTCGGTTAGAGCCGACTTTAACTGAAAGAATTGAAGCGGGCTACGTTTTAAATTTTTATTTGCATTTGAGGGGCTAAAAATTGTCTTTATATTATAATCTGGGGTTTAATGGTTCCAAAAAATTCCTAAAAAATTGTTTTTCATAAATCACATCTATAACTTATGTAGATTATGTGGTTAAGCGGATTTTTTTATATTCGATGTCAATAGAAAGCTGAAGCGCTGAGAATTTAACTAGGATAATTTAAAAAGGTCACGTCGTTCTTTATTTATAATTTATGCAACAAAACAGGACAACAAAAAGTGTTTTTTTTTGAAGTAAAAGTTCAAAGTTTTACCCTAGTTTATCTTGTAGCTACAGGCATACAGATTAAAATGCGTTTTTTTCTTTTTGATTTCACATTACTCAGTCGGCCGGAATAGTGTTGACCCCGCGCTGTATCACATTATGTTATTATTAATTCGACTTCAAAAAATTTCTAAATGTACTTCAATATGTTAATATGTTGTTGAAAAATTCAAAGTTTTAAGTTTAAAGCTTTCTTCATAAAAAACCTCCTAAAAAAGCAGTTAAAATAACGGCCGTCACACGGGTTAACCCCCTTAAACTTGAATTTTTGTCAATAAGGCACAAAAATTCAAAGTTCAGATCAATTGTCTTTTCGACTTCGAGTAGTTTTTGTCTTTAAAAATCAAGAAGAAAACAATCTAAATTAAAGCATATTTCAGTCTCTCCAATTCGTGCTTGATTTTTCTGGGTGTATGTGAGCAAAGAAACTAAACAAAGGGAAAAAACCTGTTCAGAAAACAAAATTCATACAACTTAAAATAAGAACGTTATGTCAAAATTCTTGAGAACAAATGTTGCAAATGTTCCTGAAATGAGTAAAGTTGTTCTCAATCGGATGATATTTGCTTTAAGCCACTACAATACCGGTTTTCAACAGGGAGATATATAAGAGACAGAGCGAGTTAGCTTTTGTCAGCTCAACCTCGCATAAGTAACTTACATCTATAACAGAGTCCCCCAACGATAGCCCCAGGGGCACGAACTTACTAGCCAATTCTTACCGAATGCTTGCCGAAGTCAACCTTCATTGTGTGTTAGAGAGAGACACAGCCATGTTTTCGCGCTCTCTCAAACATAACTTCCGCTTGCGTTTGCATAAAAACACGACTGACCTCGGCTCATATGAGCTGACACCTAAACTTATAAAAGTTATTTAAACAAAAGATTTAACTTTGCAGCAACGCTTGAAATTCGAAATGCAACTGTGGTATCCCAACATTGTTAATTAGTTAAGCTATAAAATTCGAAGCACGATCTCTATTCCGAAAGATCCTTTTCCTTTTCGAACTGCCTCTTAATTTGTTCTAATGAAAGCCATGTACAAATTTTCTACTGCAGCGCCCTGCTCCAGTCAACCTAGCGCATTCGTGTTGTCCCCTTTAACTAGCTAGGTTCATATGCCTCAAGCTTCTTATGACCCTGCAGAATACAAAAGCTAGTTGGTCCTCACATATTCACATATTAGAATCCGCCAGTGCTTGTGTGTGTGTGTGCTTCCCTTCCTGACAACATCAGCGGGGCTGGCGGCGCTTTTTGACCTTTCTTTAACACGGCATATGCGCAACTTCCGACGGATGAAAAAAAGATGGCATATATGGCATTTTTACTTCGCCCACTCGTAATAATGGCAAAAATAAGCAATTAAAATACGTTGGCTGGCACCTTTATTTATTGCTGCATTGCCTCAGGCTACCGCATCGAAACGAACAGCGAATTCCATTTAAGTTTTATTTTATGCAGAAACTTAAAATGAAATTATGTGCATAGAATAAATTTGCATTAATTGTACGCCCCTTCCAATCTATCGAACTAGTTGGCTGAATTTTCGGCGACTGCAATAACAAAATGGCTGCCGTTGCGCTAAATTGTTAATTACATTGAAAATAAGTAAATGCACCAAATTGCATGCGAATGCTCCGGCTCGATGTCGTGCAATGCGATAAATTTAAATAAGTTTGTAAAGCATCAGCAGCAGCAGCACTGAAAACGCCCCCTGGCAGGGCCTTACAGAGCGTTTAGCCCGTCAATAGAGCAACAACAACAATTCAGATATCAAAAAACTGTAATTGACATATGTACATATCCGTGTGTGTATGCAAGTGGATGCATGCGTGTGCCTGCAATTTGTTTCTCAGCTGATTTTGTTGATTCACGCGACATTGTCATGATTTCATTTAGCCTGTAAACACGAGCCCCCTCCCTAGCGCAGAGCACACTAGTCGCTCACTGTGATTCAGTTTCGGTGCCTGTTTAAATAACATTTTGCATTGTACGAAATGCACAATCAAAATCGCAAAATGTTTACATTGTCGCATGGATAAAGGTGCGATTGAATGGAGCACTGAAAACTACTTGTAATTAAGTGAAGTGGATTTTTGGAAATTGAAATTTGTGTAAACACAATTCTAGTAAACAATAAAGTGCAGCCTTTTGAAAGCGCATGTATAGGAGAGGGAATAATGTTTAATTGTTATGATTGAACTAAGCATGGTTGGGGATGAAAGTTTTTCGCTTTTTGAAAACAGGTCATGAGTCAGCCAAAACTCGTACTAAACGCAAGTAAGTAACTGATGATTTCCTTGCCAAGCGGCAAAGCTCCTTTTCAAAGTCTTCGTTCTTCGTCAGATTTTCTAAAAGCTTTTTGGCTTCTGTGAAAGCGAGTAGCGAAAAGGTAATCATAACTCAAAATAGTTGGATTTTTTTCGGAAACTATTGTAATACTTCGAATCAATAATAGATATTTAGCCATGATTTCCGCCTACAGTACAGTACTTCTGGATTATCTCTCTCGCATACAAAAGGCAATTTTAACACCTTGTTGCTTTTGTATCGCGATATTTTTCTATAAACGAGCAAGCTTTCAATCCGAATTTTCAAAACTTTCATCCAAACGATTCAACCTTACTAACTTTAAATGAAGATGGCACACAACACTCCGGCTACTGGATAAACACCGCAAAATTGGTAAAAAAATTTGTGGTATAAACAATGTGACAGAAACATTTCACAAAGTAGTTTTTATTATTTAAATGATATTTTTAAAACCCATTGAATATGCAATATATCAAAAGTAACCGCATTCAACTAAGTATATACTCTTGAATATTGGTTAAGGTCTTGGACAGAATTTTATTTAATATTTATTGTGTTGAGCAATTTATGAGTTTTTACGCAATTACAAAGTCTGTCAACTTGCAATAACCTTTAGAATAACAAACAGAGATAAAGACAAACAGCTAGACCAACGGAGTAAACTGAAAACTGTCTCCACGTGCCGCGCTGCGGTAAGCAGCGACAAAGCCAAACGAAATTCGTCATTTCAGCATTTTCGATTTGTTTGCTCATTTTTACTGCTGACTTTTCCAGCGTGTTTGTACTTTCCGGCTGACTTACGCCATAACACTTAGTTTAGTATTTGTATCCAAGTTTCGAGGGTGTGCGAGTGTGTCCGAAAGTTGTGCGCGAAATGAATGCTGTCCTTGAATTTTTCATAAACTGCCAATTCAACAGAAAGTTGAGCGCACACTGAGAAAAAGTTGGCGAACAAGTTGGAGCTCTTTTAAAAAGCATCTTAATCAGCAGTAAATTCGCAACTAATCAGTGGCCCCATTGTTTAGAGTTGAAGTGCCAGCAAAGTGGACCCCATTGACGGGGGCATTGAACCAGATCTAACTTATTGCAACATAATTACAAGTTAGGAGCACTGCAGTGCATAATAAATTTGTACGCGGGGTCGTATGAGTGATGCGCGCTGCTGGATTTCAAATTAGAGATGGCAAAAAAGCAGCAAGGAATATAATTTATGAAATTACCGAATTATTCAAAAATGTGTTCCAAAATAGTAAAAAAGTTAGGAAATAATAATTACTAAACTAATACGCAAACTTTTCAAAAAAAAAAATAATTCAAATAACACTGAACTCGAACTCAAGTGACTGCTAATTGATTAGTAATCAAACTCAGCGACCACAAAAAAAAAACAGAATTTATAAAAATTTCACAGCGATATAAACGAGAAAGGCAAAGCTAACTTCGTCTGTACGAAGTTTTGATACACTTGAAATAGCTTGTCTCAACGGTTAGCGACTTCCAAATCAGCTTCAAATCATGACATTTACCCATGACCGTAACAATTTTTTCAAAAAACACATTTTGAACGAACATGTTGGGAGGAAAAAAGAAAAAATCAAACCGGGCGGTTCCGACATATTAGCAGTGTGCAGTAAAAAGAAGACTCTGTGCAAAGTTTTTAGCTCGATAGCTCCAAAACTGAGGGACTAGTTCGCGTAGAAACAGACAGACGGACAGACGGACGACGGACGGACGGACAGACGGACAACGGACAGACGGACGGACAAAGCTTAATCGACTCAGCTCGTCATGCTGATCAAGAATATATACTTTATGTGGTCGGAGATGATTCCTTCTATGCGTTGCAAACTTCTGGGCAAAATTATAATACACTTTTCAAGTGTATAAAAACTTTGAAATGATGTGGTAATGCAACAAAATTTCCACAAAGTGCAAACAATTTCCAGAATTATTGTCGAAAAAGTAATTGAATATATTTCTGAAAATTAACTGTAGCTGAATAGTTTAAGTTGAATTTTTTTTGGAAATGTTTGTCGTATTCACATTATGTTTAGCTTGTGGTCTCAAACAGTCATGTATGGAGGTGTCACAGAAATCTCTTCCAACCAAATTCTAACCCAAAACCACTTCTCGGTGTCACAGAAATCTCTTTCGGTTGGTTTCAAATCTCTCGTGTTTTGTTAGGAGATTTAGCAAAATTCAATAACCAAACAATTTTCACAAGCAAATTATTTTTCCGGATAGGTTGCATAAAATGAATAAATTATTTAATAAGCTTAAACCAGAGATGGGCTCGTCGTGACGTTCCTATGCACACGTGCATTGGGGCTCTGCCGCGACCGACTGCACAAAATCACACGTACGCTATAAGCATTGAAAGCTATTTATAGAACACGAATGTTGTGCACGCAAATTGTGCTTGTATGCGTGTAAAAAGTGTGACGATATGTGTGCATGCCCATCTCTGGTTTAAACATTGGAGTTTACGTTTCAATAATTATTAGGAAAAACAACCAAAGTCTTTCTTGTTAATCTAAACCAACCACATCAGTGGCGCCGTTTAGCGATTGTGGCGCCATCTGGTTGGCAGCCAGCGCATTAAGGGCTGGCAAGTTATACCTCATGTTTGGCGCCAACAAATATTTAAATTTTTAATATTATTTATAAAGAATATGAATTAAATTTGAACTATAATTTAAGAAGGAATCATAAAACATTTATCACAATCAAAAAATTTCAGTTGAACATCAAATTAACCCATAACTAAAATTAGGGAAATTTTTTTGCGAGAGATGCAGTCCTGTTTTTAGCGATGGAACTTTAATTAGAACAGTTTCTGTTCTAACTAAATTTTCAAAAAAGAAATTGAAATCTCTTGAAGTTCTGGGACAGACGGATTTTTCGAGCGATTTGCAAACCCACCGACGTTAAAATCCCTAGAGATTTCTGTGACTATCGGGGGTAGTGAGTGACAATCGACACTAGTAATTTGATGGAAACTCGTGATTTGGTCCCAAAGGTGAGGTAAAGAAGAGATACTGGGAAAACAGGGCAAAACTTTTAGAAAGACACTAAGAGTCAGCTAAGTGGATTGAAAAACTTACGATAGGAAAGTCTGTTAATGTAGCTTATACTCAATAGAATTTTGTAAAGTTTTGGACTGCACTTTGTTTGATGGCAACCTCTTTCTCATATGTAAATATAGTTTCTATTTTTTGGTGCATCATTTCTACTTGACTTGCTGGCCTGCTCATCTCTCCCATCTCTGGCCGAATGGTGCGCTCGACCGTTGGCTGCTTTGGCACATTGAACTTACTTTTAATTATGCTGCAAGACAGCAGAGAGTGGCCACATGGACAGTGGACATTGTTTGCGCTTTGCTTTGGCCTGCTCTTGGCTTAATAAATTGCAATTGTTTGCAAGCTAACTTTCTGCTCAGTGCCCCAGTTTTGTTTGTTCCCCCGCCCTCCCTCTGGCTTGTGGACTTTGTAATTGGTTTGGGCTGCATTTGACAAAAATAGAAAAAGGAAGCGCACGAAGACAAAAGCGCAAGAAAGTTTAGCATAATGCCCGGCGACGAGCAGCAAGCAAACTTTGTGCTAAATATATTTGTGTGTGTGCGGTTAACGAAGCAAATAGAAAAATTTTCAAATTTTTTTAGCAGTCAAATATTTGACCAAGGGAGACGGAGAATGCGCTACTCTCTTCAAGTTCAGACCATATTCGATTCGTGCTTAATTAAAAGTCAGGGCGCAAGACAAACTATTATAAAATTACAGAGCAGACAGCAGATGCTGGAATAATACCGAAATGGCGATACACATGCGCTGCCCTGGCCACTGATATGCAACCGACAGGCTGCCAGACAAACAAATGGCCAGCACAGAAACAACAAGCAGCAACCAAAACAACATCAGAATGGACACCAAGGTCTTGCTCAGGGCAGGGAAATGTATCCCCCCCCTTCCTCTCTCAGCTCACTTGACTAGCAAAAATATTTGGTTGTCCGAACGGAAAATAAAAACGCTGACTGGGAGCTGGGAGAGCAAAGAGCACAGAAACTGAGGCTACAAATGATAACTGAGCATTCTCTGCAAAATTGTTTAAATTATTTATACGAGCTGGAAAATTAAAATGGACAGCTGTTCGGACCAAGCACTGGCTCAGTGAGTGGCCCATCATTGTTATGACTGTTGCAACTGTTTTGGGTCAAGCACGTAGCCAGTGAACTGCTGCCATGGCAACCACTCTGGGAAATAGAAACTGGACACTTCATAACTCGGAACTCCCTCCGCTTTGGCTTTGGGTTTTATCTTTGCCCAGGCAAATTTTAATTATTAGCAAAGGCAAGTTGCCGAAGTTTTATGAGTTTGATTGTTCTCGGTGCTTGCTCACATTGCGTATGCGTAGTGCGTAGGACAGTATCTAATTGAAAAAATCAAGCATACACCATGTGGTACCATTGTTTTGACTGAGAGCCAAATTGTAAGGCCATAACATTCAGCTGCTGCTCGGGCAAACACTTGGAATGTGGCCTAAGGACCAAAAGGAACCTAAATGGGCTGCTCCTTGAACAACTGAACTGAATATAATTGAATTCTTGATATTTGATTCATGACATTGTTTCGAAAATATGCATCGACCTCACAGCCTTTCAAGTATAAATATTGTATTTTTGAAAAGTTATTGTCGAAAACAAGGCAACACCTTATAAACTATTTAGCAAACCTTGTTAACACATGGAAAAAGAGTAGAAAAGTCTGCCGTGTAGGTGCTGGGGTTTTTCAATGGACGCCCTTTGTTGACTTGAAATGTGTGTCAAATATTAATGCGCATCGCAAGACAATTGTTCGTTAAACGAAAAGTGAACCATTTGGTATCTAAATAACTAGCAAATATCGCAGTCCTGAAGTCTCCTGAAGCAATAAGTCGCCTAGTTAAATCGCTATGTATTTTGTTTGTAAGAAGAACGTTAAATTGACTGAAATACAAAAAAAACCCGGTCGAAGTCTTTCATGATCAAAATTCTCTAGGACCTTGGAAACCATTTCCTGTAATTCGAGACGAAACTTTTCAACCAAACACCTCGAGCACACATTTGGAGTGGCGCCTTCTCAAGGATTGGGTGGCAAAACTATTACCGAACATTCGCCCTCAGTGTGAGTTCAGCAAGAGAATTGAATGCCCATAAGAAAAGTTTACCGTTTAATTAGACAGGCAAATACGCAAGAACAGGGCTAAGTTGACTTGCTGACTCGTTGACTTGCCGAGTGTCTGTCAGCCAGTCAATGCGGAGCGCCAACAATGCGCTTAATTTTCCATGGAAAACTACCAAGTAAGCTTGTTAATTAAATACGCATTACCGCGCCTGTAATTGCCTGTGACGCGCTGCTTAGCAACAACAACAGCTACATTGGGCGAACTACTTGTTCGAGTCAAGTGCAAAGTTTGCGCCCGAGTTCCCTCCCGTCTCGTCCAGTTGCAGTCGTCAATATATCATGGCGAAAATAAGCAAACATTAAATTTAATTATCCCCCGACACCCTGACCACAAAGGAAAAATGATTTTAAAAGCAAATATATGCGCTGTAATGACAAATGACTGGCATGCCGGGCCAAATGACAATTAATTAGTGCATTTTCAACTGCAACTGAGAGTCAGAAGGCATCCATCAAGGAAAGCATTAAGCTCGCTGGAAAAAGAAGCAAAAAGGTTAATGGGTTAAAAAATCAACATCGACCTGGACGGCGGCATTGTTTGCTTTGGCAGCAAAAAGGCGACAGCTGGCTAAAATATGCGCACACCGCAGGTAAATGTTGGTAATTTGTGGCTTCAAATGTTTTGTTCTTGTTGTTGCGCTGCCGCATTGCCAACTTCTAGAGGTTTGCTCCCCAACACGACAGTCGCCCATTTAACGCTTTATGGCAATGGGATTTATGCCAGCGATATGCAAAAATTCAACTGCATGCGAATGGGTTGAAAATTTAGCACAGGAAAAGTGAAATAAAGTTAAGGAGGAATTTGTTAAGGGAAAACGCAGACTGTGAAGAAAAGAAGCCAACAAAACTGTTGCGCAAGGTGCTAGCTTCGGGTCAAAAATTGTAGCATACCTTGGCGGTGATACACGAGAGCTGATTAAATATTGAAACCTTACCTCGTGGGCCACATCAAATCTGATTTTTCGGGCATCCTTCCTTATATAGACAATTCGAGCATCATATATAAATAAATGAGCTAACGAAGAGATCATTGTTGGCGCTCTTGTTTTTTGTCAGGACGTCAACTGCTAATGTTAGGTATATACACATTAAGCAGTCTGAGACACTGTATTCAAATGACTAGAACAACCCAGAGTCAGAGAAGACTTTAAAGAAGATGGCATTAACTGCATACCTGGAGAAAGACTTAAAGTG
Source organism: Lordiphosa stackelbergi (assembly GCA_018904235.1). NCBI lineage: Eukaryota > Metazoa > Arthropoda > Insecta > Diptera > Drosophilidae > Lordiphosa > Lordiphosa stackelbergi. Next base: position 38,731 of record JAEIFU010000218.1, on the reverse strand, counting down.
CATTTTGAAAATATATTCTGCGTTTAAAAATTGCAATTAATTAAAATCTGTAATTCCCCTTTGACCGATAGGTTCAGCAAGACCTTGTTTTTGGCATTCGTCGAGTTCTTTACAAATTTTTAAGAAGCTTAAGCTGCCTAAACAGACTCTCTGACGATAGTGTAAAATCATATCAAATATCTCTAAATATTAACAAAAGACTTTAGGCTTCCTCAGCGGCGCAAATGCCCATTACAAGATCGACGCTCTCGTTAGCACTTAGGGAGATAGTAATCGAAAACAGACAACCAAATAGGAATGGGTTCTATTTGCTATGGAAAATTTTGAAACATAACTATTTAGAGATAAATATATGAAAAGTGTTCGAATACACGCTGCAGTCTCATTTTAATTATATGGGGAGATGTCTCAACCTAGCTGAAAATAGGGCGCCATATACCGTGGTAGCGTCGTTACTGGCATCACGAAGGCAATGCCTCAAACACTGGCTGCAGCTAGCTGATAAGCACGAAGTTGTGCTGAATTTAAACAACAGGGAATCATGGTTGGCTTCACAGGAAATTTTATTGCAAACAATAAATGAAAATAAGAGAGTGACCTACATGCAGCAAGCACAGCAGAGCATTACGCGCGAAACCTACAAGACACTGCAATATAATCTCTCTGAAAATAACTATTTTATCGACGGCTTTAGCATATTCACAATAGCAAATATCTTTAAGGCCAGAACTGAGACGCTTAAGCTTGGGTAACAGCCCTTATTTTGCAAACGAGAACTGCACGTTATGCAATCTGGGGGAAGGTGGGTGGAGTAACCTGAAGAGAGTGAAGCATCTGGCTATGATAGGGATGCATAATGTAAACAGTTAAGATGTTGTCAAAAAAGTCTTGCGGTATTTCCGCAAGCTTGTCTTTGCAAGCGCGTAGTTCTAGTTGTATTCGTCGCATCGGTTCACGCTAGAGCTTTTTGGAAAGCTCTTTTCACGCGCTTACACGTGTTTGATTTATTGTTGTTTGTTTTTAGTCGTTCGTGAGTTATAGCGTCGCAAACATGGAGCAAAATAAAGAGAAAATACGGCATATTTTACAGTACTACTACGATAAAGGCAAAAATGCATCTCATGCTGCCAATAAAATTTGTGCAGTTTATGGACCCGATACAGTTTCCATTTTCACCGCACAACGATGGTTTCAACGTTTTCGTTCTGGTGCAGAGGTGATCGAAGATGCGCCACGGTCCGGAAGGCCTGTCGTCGAAAATTGCGATAAAATCGCTGAATTGATCGAAAGAGACCGGCATAGTAGCAGCCGTAGCATCGGCCAAGAGCTGGGCATGAGTCATCAAACCGTTATAAACCATTTGAAGAAGCTTGGATTCAAAAAGAAGCTCGATGTATGGGTGCCACACGACTTGACGCAAAAAAACATTTTTGCCCGTATGGATGCATGCGAATCGCTTCTGAATCGCAACAAAATCGACCTGTTTTTGAAGCGGATGGTGACTGGCGATGAAAAGTGGGTCACTTACGACAACGTGAAGCGCAAACGGTCGTGGTCGAAAAGCGGTGAAGCTGCCCAGACGGTGGCCAAGCCTGGATTGACGGCCAGGAAGGTTCTTCTGTGTGTTTGGTGGGATTGGCAGGGAATCATCCACTATGAGCTGCTCCCCTATGGCCAAACGCTCAATTCGGACCTGTACTGCCAACAACTGGACCGCTTGAATGCAGCACTCATGCAGAAGAGGCCATCTTTGATCAACAGAGGCCAAATTGTCTTCCATCAGGACAACGCCAGGCACACACATCTTTGGTGACGCGCCAGAAGCTCCGGGAGCTCGGATGGGAGGTTCTTTTGCATCCACCGTATAGTCCGGATCTCGCACCAAGTGATTACCACCTATTTCTGTCCATGGCGAACGAGCTTGGTAGTCGGAAGTTGGCCACAAGAGAGTCCTGTGAAAATTGGCTCTCCGAGTTTTTTGCCAATAGGGAAGCGAGCTTCTATAAGAGGGGCATTATGAAGTTGGCATCTCGTTGGGAACTCGTCATCGAACAAAACGGCGCATATTTGACTTAAATCGCATTATTATAACCAATTTTATGAACAATTGAAAATTCAATAAAAATACCGCAAGACTTATATATTAAATGTAAACTATTTTTAAATGCTTTGAAGTTCTTGATCCAAGTTCGTTATATGTATTAATGTAAAACTAGAACATAATTCTTCCTTGTACCCTTTGTAAACATTTTTATGCTGACGGCTAAACAAAGCCAAGCCGTTACTACTATAAATATATACTACTACTACTAAATGAAAAGTGTAAGGGCTGATTTATGATTTTTGGATTCTAACTTATAATGGATAGTTCGGTTTCTGAAAGAAGTTCAAGTCTTTTCCTTGAAAAGTTCAGTTCTACGTTGTTGTAGTAGTAGTAGTATGTTGTTTTTATTGTGTAAAGATAAAATATCAACAAAATTATTACAAATTTTTGCTGGCTTTACAAGTGAGAAAGTCGGTCAAGCCCGACTATAACATACTCTGTACCTGGAGAAGGAGCTAAATTCACTGCAGCTGCTGCGCTCTTCTTTAAGTTTCTCTCCCTCTCTCTCTCTCTCTATCTCTCTCTCTCTCTTCCTCTCCCTCTCTCTCTCTAACATTGTGCGGCGTTGGTTGTGAAAGGGTGGGAGCGGGGTGGCGGGGTGTGATTCACTTATTTGCTTAAAACTTGAGAACCGCTCATCCGATTTTTATCATTTCTTCGGCAAATCGATACATATTGCTATTGACTAACAAACTCTAGGAAGGTACTAATCATCTATCTACAAAACAGCGGGAAACCGTGAAACCGTGAGTTGATACTACATGTATTTTCTATATAAGCAATTATATGTTTGTCTAAGAGTCGCCTTTCATTTGACTAATCAATCCACCTCCTCCGTTCGTCACGGGAGACGGGATCTTCCGTGAATGAGGGCGGCTCTAAAACTAAAAATAAAAACATAAAAATCTTCGCTTACATTTTGTCTCCGATATTTTGTGGCTTCAGCTAAAAAGGATGCTAGGGTGCGCCAATTTTCTCCATTTAAAATGATTTGGAAGTGCTGATATCGCACCTCTTTAAGAATAGGAAAAGTACCGATAAAATGTTCCTCATTTTCCTTCTCGCGCATATTACACAGGCTGCTGGTTTCATCCAGGCTGCAGGTTTCACATCATCTCGCTTTAAAACTATTGCTAATGGAGTTTGTTACTAGGCTATCTTGAAAATAGTTTGATTGACCCAGGTTGTGAGTCAGCTTTTTATATGAGGGTCTTTTAGTGCTCTGTCTAGCTCGGCTTATTAAGAGTTCACGCTCATCTTTCCAAAGCCATTTTATTAATTCAGCTTGTGTATGTAGCCATCCTTGTATAATGTCCCAGTCAAAGATATACCCGCAGTTGTTTGAAATGATGGTCCAGTCATCAAAAAACTCACTCTCCACAAGAAGCAGTTGACTTATAATTTGCTTAGGCATTCTATTCTCCGGCATGTTCATGACCTTGGATACATAGTTGAAATGCAGTTGCAGTGTATAAGTATACAGAGTTGGAAGGCCAGATTCAATATAAATCGCGTAATTTTGGCGTTTTCTGCGGTAGTCTGAATACTCTTTTGATGAAAAAAGTCAACACACGTTCAACATCTTACAGTTGCTTTATTTGCAACTTGGCTTCACGTTGTTTTTACTCAGCAATGTCCTCCATGTAGTGTTTATTGCAATTTTTGCTTCTCCAAGCTTCCCTTTTATGTGATCCGAGAATATCATGTAATCGGATATTGTGACTTGGTTGTTGTAAAGTCCGAATGAAATCTATTTTGAACTGAGCACCAGAAGCAGATCCTGAACTAAAAATTTTAATACACTGTACCCATGTAAAATGGCGAAAAGAAGTTAAGCAAATCTATGTGTATAACGTACCATAACATACCGTACTTTCAGTACGGCTCAGTACTGGAACTGCCCTGATTTGTAAGGGTTGGTACTGAAATCATGGCTGCCTTCTCATGCATTTCAGTCATGAGTATAACACTGTCAGTGCCACTACGTCATGATCTCCGCTTCTTTCAGGCATGATTTCAGTACTGATCTCATGGGTTAGTTTCATGGAAAGTTCTGATCAGTCATGAATTGGAGGAATTCCTACTTATCAGGTCTGAATCAGCTGACAAATTCAAAACTGAAACGTTGAACTGCTGTATTATTGTGAGGTGTGACGAAAACAAGTATTTGTGGGTCTAAGCCCCAAAGGTTAGTGACGGTAGAAAAATTTCCCACCCTTCGAATCTTTGGTACGGCGCACACAAATTGTAAATTAAAGTTTTTTCTGCTTTAAAGTCCACAGTTTGCCTTTAAAGTTGTATTCACACTTCAGCAAATATCGCACGCTCTTCAACTTTCAGCTCCACTTTAATCATATCTGCGCTTATTGTTTTACCTTCCATGCGGTGTATCCTTAAGCTGCCCAGACCAGTGAGCTGCGCTTTTATTTACCCCTTTTGGCTTTCCCTTTGGCTTATACAAGTGTGGCTTTTTTCACATGTGCACACACGGGCACAGAGGGGGCCCATTCACTTCGACCTGCATGTTATTCATGGCTAAACACACACCCCAAACCGCGACCCCTGCCCACTCAGGCGCAACTGCCAGACCAACAATTTTCTAAACTCGCGCGCTGTGCACGTAATAAAAAAGTATAAGCCAGAGGACCAGTATAGCTAGTGCTGCGCCGAATCATTAACACCCTGGCGGATGTGCGTCTGGTGAACTATCCTGTTGGCTGCATTGATTGAATATATAATTTGCAGACAAATAACAATGTAAGGGGCTCGTGCTCAGAACGACAAAAAATACTTTTATCTGAACTGGAGTCGAGTACCAATATTTTTGGAACCAGAAATACCGAAAAGAACCTTAAAATTGTACATGTACAACTAGACTCCAAAGCTGGCACTTAGTTTTGGGGGACTTTTATGCAATTTGGTTTAATCGTAAGCTTTAAAAAATTGAGTCTGGCTTGGCAAAGCTTTGTATTGTGAAAGAACAAAAACGAGAGTCCAGTCCAAAATAAGCTTCTTTTAGGTGAAAAGCATATGCTAAAATAGGTCAAAATAGGTTAAAATAGGTCAAAATATGCTCTACTAAAATACCACTCCAAATTCCGTACTTATGATTAAGGCGATAAAAAATACTGAACACAAGAAGTTACTTTACACGGGCAAGCGCTGTAAATGGTTCGAAGCGTACTATTCAAAGCGCAATTACGGGAAAGGCTTTGAAGCTTACTGTAATTCCAGTTTCTCGTACGGTATGCGTCGTTTCGTTCAGACCGCAAAAAGTAGTGTTGTGAATGTGTTCATAAAAATATGATGAAATTTCGATTTTTCATAGCATCTGCCTGACTTCTGTACTTAGTTGCAAGCGAAAATAGTGGACCTGATGATATCTGTGCATCCTTACTAATTTGGTTCCGCTTTGGTATTTTTTTGCAAATTGGTTTCATCTCCGTCATAGTAAAATAATATAAAACATTCTGTGCACTCTGGTCTATTCTCTTCACCATTGGTCATCCATTGTATGTTATCGCGGTTCGCTCAGATCACAATCATAGTTATGCAGTCATTTGTGGAATTTAAAAGCAATTTCTTAAGTTATTATTCGTTTAACTACAATGGAGGTCGCTTAGCTAAAAGGCGCAAGCATAGAGAAATGATTTTCATCTTAATTGGCATTTATGTTTGGTTCAATACTGAAATTAATCCTCATTGATCCCTTTTTCGTCCGTCCTTTGACAAATTTTTAGAAAATGTTGTCTAAATTGGCCAAATTGGTGAACTTCTTGGCCATATTTGATCAAATTATAAGTGAATGGAAACTATGGGTTTATGTTTTAAGTCCTGCAAAATGTGCAATTATCGCTATTAAAACAAAAGTTCTTAAAAATTTGTCAAATTATTTGCCTGTGTGAACTTATCTTTAGTTTCCTTTTGAACCCTGAATAATAGACATGTTTAGATGTGCGGTCGCCTACTTGGAAGCATATATTTACTTTCTAAATATGTAAAATCACATGACATATTCTAAAATAGGTCGAAGTAGGTTAAAATAGGTGAGCATATTCTCAAATATGCCTTTTAGGTCGAAAATATGTAAATATGTCAAATATGCAAAACGAATAAGGATTTAAAATAATCTACTTTTCATGAAATAAATTTGATGCAATCAAAAATTTGTTTGAACCACCCATTAAAAATATGTTTTTACCTAAAATCCGATGTCTACTCATTATAATGTCATGATAACCTTTGAACAGAAAAATACTGGCCTTATCCATTTCTGTACAATTAAAACTTAATCGGGTGACACAACTCCCTTAGCTAAAAATGGAGGCTAAGTCGATTCTCACATGTATTTGTAAGAATACAAAAAGTTAATAACAATAGATCAGTATTTTCACAAAACATTTAAAATCATTATAAATTTCAGATTTACATTAACGGTGGTCAGAAAACTACATACATACGTATGCCTTTAAGAAGAGCAACTTATAGAAGAAGATTTTTTTTCCGGGATGTAATTTTTATGTCTTCGCTAGGAAATCAGATAGTCTATAACCGGTATACAATAATAAAAATCCAGGTACCAATACGGAACCGAATTCCGCAAAAAATGTTAGAACCAAAACAGCACCGTTTACCGAAATATAATAATAACAAGTAAGAGCGTTGCAGTCTAGTGGCCCAACTTCAGAATAGCCTGTATAATAGAGACACACATGCAAACACACACGCATTAGCTGCCTGCAATAAGCTCAGTGCAGGTGTCTCTATCTCTTGAAGTCTCCGAGATCGACGCATTCATACAGACAGACGCACATGGCTTAATCGACGCGGCTGTTGATGCTGCTCAAGAATATATAATATATACTTTATGGGGTCGGAAAAATTTCCTTCTCCCTGCACAACTTCATGATCCCCTTTTACCCATTTTCAATAGGTACAGGGTATACAAAATATAACGGACCAGAACCGTAACCGAAATACGATTCGGTTTGATTCCCTGGTCACAATACTTCATATAAAGAGAAACACTTACCATCAGTTCATGAAGCATCAAACGCAAAGAATGTTTCTTTTTATATGATGTACAGACGAAAGAAATTATTTGTTTAGCTGAACTCACATGAAATACATTGCATATGTAATTATACTTTATCACAAGTTGCTTACCACCATTTTTGTGGCCAAGATGAATATGCTCTTTAATAGGGTATTACAAACAGCCGTTTGGTGGGATGGCGCACTAAGCTGTGCTAAACATTCCCTAAATATATTTTGCAGCAGCTCCTCCTCACATGAGATAAGCCAAGTACATACCACCAAGTGGGAAGAAGAATGAGTACGCGGAGGGAAAGGGAGGCGAGGGCACAGAGCACAGAGCAATGAAACTTTTTGCGCCTGAATATTTCGCAAAACTATTCACAGTTGATTTTTCACCTGATGCTTTTCATACTTGTCCATGGTGCAGCTGTGCATGTGTGTGTGTGTGTGTGTGTGAGCGCTTAAAATATTTGTCTGCCTGACTGCATGTGACTGCCTGTGAGGCTGCCGCACGCCAAACCATCTCTGTCCCTCTTTCGCTCGGTTCGAATGACTATCGCTTTGCTTTTGGCAGGAGGCTTAATTTAAATGCTGCCTCGTTGGTAAAGTTCAAGGGGCGGACTTAAAAATCAGCCATTGAATATGAAATTTATTTAGTAAACATTTTAAATTCTACTTCAACAAATTTGAGTTGGTGGTTTGGTTATGTGCGTATCGAATGAAGGCTGTGTTTACAATTCGCAAGTCGTGAGTGTCTGTGAAAAATTCGTCATTTCGTTTGCCTTTTCCCCACATAAAACGGCCCTGGTCGCCCAGACACAAGCAGAACTCTGTGCGCTGCCTTATCTGCATACCTCCATATGTACTATATGTATGTGCATTTTATTACATTACCAACTTTAATCTTCTTCACTGTTTCTGGTTTTTTCAGCTATGGCCTTTTGGGCGCCTCTGGATGCGGCAAAACCACGCTGCTCAGCTGCATCGTTGGACGTCGGCGTCTCAATTCGGGCGAGATTTGGGTGCTGGGCGGACGGCCGGGCTCACGTGGTTCCGGCGTGCCTGGTCCGCGAATTGGCTATATGCCACAGGTGAGTTGACCTCGGAACTGCTTGAATTTTTCATTCCGCTTTTATTGTCCCATGCCTCATGCTCGAGCCGACTAAATTAAATAAACACAATAAAATGCTTCGAAAAAGAATACGAGAATTTAAGTGCCACAGAATTCTCTTTTAATTTGGCAAACGCGCCCGGCCATAAACCAACTAGCTGAGCCTGGAAGTAGGCAGCAGTTTTTGCATGTGCTCGTTTCACATATCTCCCCATTATCCCCGTTTATTGCAGGAGATTGCGCTTTATGGCGAGTTCACAATGCGCGAGACTTTAATCTACTTTGGCATTATTTCGGCCATGCCCCGCAGCGACATCGAGGATCGCACCGAATTCCTACTCAAATTGCTCAATTTGCCAAATGGCTCGAAATTTGTCAAGAATTTGAGTGGCGGACAACAGCGACGCGTCAGTTTGGCGGTGGCTCTGCTCCATGAACCTGAGCTGCTCATATTGGATGAGCCAACGGTGGGTGTGGATCCAGTGCTGCGACAGAGGTGAGTTATGGGCGTGGGAGAAATGGGGCTCGGTAAGCGGGTTGCTGCAGAAATTATTGAAAGTAAACAAACGTGAATAAAAATTCGAACAAGATTTCTTTTGGAATTTAAAATATATATTCAAATAGTATAAATTCAGTTTTAACTAAAGTTAATTTTACTGATGCAGCATACGTTGCTTTAAAATGTTTATAAAAAGTACTTTTTGGTTTGCTAATAATAAATATTTACAAACAATTTTTCAAAATTTGTAATTTACATAAAGTTGTTTAGTAATGAAACAACTTTTCCTTTGAGCTATAAACTTTTACAAAATTATACGGAGAATGCACAAAATTTGTTTTGTCGAATTTTCCCAAACTAAAAATAATACAATATCTGACCCTGCATAAGCCGAAAATTCAAATTCCAATAAACACACAAATTGCACGAGCATCCCTTTTTTCACCGCTGATTAACTCTTCCATTTACGCCTCTTTTCATGTCGTTGATGACAGCATTTGGGATCATTTGGTGGACATTACAAGAAATGGTCACACAACTGTGATAATCACCACACATTACATCGACGAATGTGCCCAGGCGCATGTGGTAAGTAAGATGATGAGGAGAAGCTGTGGGAGATGGAGCGTGAGTGGGTAGTCAAGTGTCAATGGCTTTTGGGGCCCACGCATTGTTTGCCCAGTTGATTTATGGTCACAGCTTGCACGTCCGCCATACGGAATATGCGGCGTATGGGTAATATTCAGCTCCTGCAACTTCGGCTCCAGCTTGGCTTGTTGTCTGTGGCCAAGGTGAAAGTTCAGCTGTCGGGGGAGCGCAGCATAAGCCCTGGCGCGCTTATCAGCTCAAGTGTACGCTGTCAACATGCGGCGCTAAGTGCTTCCGCCTTCTGCTTCTGCTCCCCGTCCAATGGCAAATTTGTATCCTGGCTGCAACAAATCTGTGTGCTGTCAAAAAACCGCATACAATATTACGCCCGGCCGTCCCCGTTGACCCATGGCCAGCACACGATTTACGAGGCATTTCCGAGCGAGACACATTGCAAAATTTACTTCAGATTTATTTATGTGGCAGGGGCCGGAGGGTGGGGAGGTTACTGCGTTAGTCATTAATGCCCCCTGCCCATGCGTGCTGCAAACAATGAACTTGGTTATGAAACAGAAAAAATACAGAAATAAAGCGTGACAAAGCGCACAAACAAATGCCCGTCACAATGGACAGCTAGATGGACATATACAGATACATACATAGATAGATACAGACACTCGAGCAACACGCACAGGATATGCACACATAAAACAAACGAAATCCTCACACATGAACTCGGCTGGAGTGTGAGCTGGTGGGGTCAGCTTATATCAGTGCACACACAATGAAAGAGTACCACAAAAAAATCTGATGAGAATAAATACAGGATAGAAGGTATGAGATAGACACTTAAACTCCCTATCTCAAATGATTGATGAGACCGTAATCTGTGAATACAAATCACACAACTTTATTAAAATAAAATAAAATTTATGCAGAGATTTCGTTCCAACAGAGTGTTGGAGTGTATAATAAACCTATATTGAACTTACGTAACTGGATTAAAGAGTCGATTCAATTTTAAATATAGTATGTCTAATAAATGATTTATGACATCTTAATCACTTATTAAAATATCTTTTGGTCAGTGATTAATGCAAAAAACAAATTGCAGCAATAATTATTCGATGTGATAATGCTAAAGTGAACGAGGAATGCGCTTGTACTGGAGTTGTCGAATGCTTAAACAGTGGGCGTATTCAGCAGGTAATTCCGATTAGCGATTTCTGACTTACGATTTGCGATTGCTGGGAAGTTTTTGCTGAATAACATTGATGGCTTCGGTTTAGGCATTTTCTGGCATTAGTACATTTGTTCAAAAATACATTCACACTAGAAAATGAAATGAATGATGATTTAGTATTACATACATTTGACACTTCACATTTTAAAATGGATACACGCGGAGAGAGTAAGTAAGCAATTGAAAATAAAAAGAGATTTATATAAAGAAATAATTCTTTTAGCCGAGGATATCAAGTGGAGTCAAAGTGCTGTTAGGCTCCTCTTGCACCTATATAATGAATGTAATGTAATGTAATGAAAACAATTTGGCGAAAAATCCTCAACCAAATGCAAGAGACTGGGCTGAATGGCTTTAACGTGGATAAGGTTGAGCGGAAGTTTCGAAACCTTAAGCACACTTATGACACCATCCGCCTTAAAAATAGAAGCACCGGTCAAGGTACCACCAAGTGGGAGTTCTTTAGTGAAATGGAGGAAATCTTCGCCGAGGACCGAACAGTCGCTGGCTGCCAAACCATTTCTTCATTTGTGACCGACGATGAAAACGAAGAGCAGCATCGCAAATTATTAGATGTTGTAGAAGCAACTGTACCATTTCGCGAAGTGACCACTGAGGAAGTTGCAGATCCGGGGTCTGTTGTTGATTGCACCTTATCGTCTACGTCCACTTCAGGCAGTGGCGAAAACATAAATTCATGTGGTCAAAAGCGCATGGCTTATGAAAATTGGAACTTACCATCTGCTGAATCAAAAAAGCAAAGGCCAGTACTTAACGTGCACGTTACTACCAAACGAAAGCAATACTGGACGTTGAAAGAGAGCGAAACGACCAGTTACGTGGAATCAGAGACGCCATGAAGAAATCCAATGAAATCCAAGCGCGCAAAAATGAGCTTTTTGAGCTTTACATTGAACAATTTACCAAGGCAAATAATAAAAAGGATTAAATCAGCATTAAAGAAAAAATTGACAATATTAAAAACCAACAACAATTTTTATTAAAATATTTTCATAATTTTACTGCATTTCTTTAATAGCATCTCTTTTGCGAGATGCCTCAGATGATCATAAAAGGTGCTGCTCTAAATAAACATTTAATTCTGCAGTATCGTTGTTCATTAGAATGAAATTGTGGAGCATGCAACAAGCGCTTATTATGGATGTTGCTACTTCTGGCGATTGCACATCTAGATACTTCAATCTACGAAATTTTCCTTTAAGCAAAGCAAACGCCAGTTCAATAACGGACCGTATTGAGGAAAATTTAATGTTGAATCTAACTTGTGCCCTTGTTAGGTGTCCATTATCACGATATGGGGTTAACAAATTAATACCCAATGGGTACGCAGGAGTCTTCTAACAAATGCATTTGCCTTGGTATAAGCGGGTCAGTTTCGCTTTCAATTTTTGTACATTAAGGGCTCAACCGATATACCCGAGCATCGTGCATTCTTCCTGGCTGGCCGATGTTTACGTCTAAAAATCGGCATTTGTTGTTACATACGCCTTGAAGAATAAGTGAATGAACTTGCTATCTATTGTAGTAATCAATTCAATCAAAATCAATTGCCTTGCTGGGAGTCATTTGGCCAGTTCACATATTTGGGCATTAGCCTTGATAGAGTCCCCGTTATAAAGTAAAATATTTGGTGGCCAGAAGTTGTTGGAATGTTGAATCGATCACCAACGGATGAAAAAGATTCTTGTTTACTTAGTAGCCAAATTGAAAATAGCATCTTCTTTGGTAAGGATACATTGGCAATTGGTTCCTTCTCTGTAAGTGCCGTTGCTGTTGCTATTACAGAGAGAAGTGCCTGGAAAACGCAAAGTTGATAGGACTCAATTATCTTGCAATGTGAATAGAACATGTTTAAGTATATAAAACGCATCTCGAAAGTTGTGCGTGACATAGTGAATTGTTGCTCGACTTGGTCCATTTTATACCTGGGAACTGTGTCCTCATAGAAAGATTTTGAGCGAATGCGATGTCTTTTGAGTAAAGCATTTAAAAATAAACCCCAAAAAAAAAAAATAAAAAAAAAAAAAAAAAAAAAAAAAAAAAAAAATTTTAATTTTTTTTTTTAATCTTTTTTTTACACCTTTTAAAAAAAAATAAAAAATTTTTATAAAAAAATAAAAGAAAAAAAAAAAAAAAAAAACCACTCAAAAAAAAAAATATATTTTTATTATGAAAGAAAAGGGGTGAAAAGAGTTTTTTCTGCGCTGGGGGGGGGTTGGTTTTTTTTTTTGTGTTTAAAAAAAAAAAAAATTTTTAATTTTAAAGAAAAAAAACTAACCAAAAATTTTTAAAATAAATTATTAAAAAAACAAAAAAAAAAAAAAAGAGGGGATTAAAATAAAAAAATCATAAAAAAGAGAAGAAAAAAAAAAAAAAAGTGAATAAATTTGTTTTTTTTTAAATTTATTTTAAAAAAAAAAAAAAAAAAAAAAAAAAATAATTTAAAAAAAATAAAAAATATTAGAAAAAAAAGGTAAAAAAAAAATAATAAATTATAAAATAAAAAAAGAAAAAAAAGAAAAAAAAATAAAAATAAAAAAAAAAAAAAAATTTTTTGTTTAGAAAAGACAAACAAAAAGAAAAAAAAAACAAAAACAAAGAAAAAAAAAAAAAAAAAAAAAAAAAAAAAGTTATAACATTTTTTTTTTTTTTTTTGGGGTGTCAGTTTGTTTGTTTTCTTGGAGTTTTGTGTGAACAGTTGGCCCCAGCAATCGGTAATCGGTCTTACCAATCTCAATTTTTTGTAAGATTTCAGCTCAGCAAACATGATTGTCAAATTACCAATCGAAATCGGCAATCACTGTATTCAGCAGGTAAAATCGGCCATAATTAATCACAAATCGTAAATCGAAATTACCTGCTGAATACGCCCAGTGTTTTATTGTATTTGGCCATGTTGCCATGGTATTCGTGGCGGAATACCAAAACTAGCTTATGAATAAAAAGCTTTCTCAATAGCTAACGTCTCAATGATGTAATGTTTGTAAATGTGGTAAATGTTTATTTCGAATTCTTTTACATTACTTGTTAATGGCCACTACTAGCCACCACAGTCGGAATTAAGCCTTAATTAGACTAATTTCTACATATATTTTCCCGTAAATGCAATTAGAATGAATGTAAGAAACCAAAGTAAGCAAAATAAAGCTTCTTTCTGTCGATTCTGTATGCTTGTTGTCAATGTGGCCAAAGTGATTTGACGGTATATACCGTCCAGTGCTACATGAGTGAATCTAATTGGGGTACATCTAGCGTCAGCACAGATAATTCGTTCCAAGATAAAATTAGAACTCTTATTTTTTTATTTATATACAATTTATTAAAATTCTTTAAAAGAAGTTATTTTGCTTATTTTAATAATGCAAGCTTTTCTTTAAAGATTTTGTTGGGGGCAATATTGTGCAAATTGTATATACTCCCTAAGGGCTAAGTATTCGGTATTTCGGGACTAGCAAATTGTATGAAAAAAGAATTTGGGTATCTCAATCAGGTAATTTTTGTACTTATCTTATTACTGACACCGTTTGTACTGGACTTATATCCAAAGTAATCATTACAACCAAATAGAAAACCTTTGAGATAAGGTGATTAACATTTGTAAACAAGGTTAAAGCGCAGTTAAATTATGTGTATTCAAACTAAACCATTACTTGCTATTGCAACAGATTCAAAGTGTTAATGGGCCCACATGCTGAAAATTACAAAGCATTCTTTTCAGGGCTCTCATCAAATGGAAACTCACCGTTGTCACAACCGCGTCGCAGCTGCACTTGAGTCATTGGCGGAAAAGAGTTATGGCCAATAAACAAAATCACTCTCACTGTGCAGAGTCCTGGTCTCCGGACAAAATAATCGACACGAATCGATTCCGCAGTCAATAAAACTATGACCAGAGTTGGGGCCAGCCTCGAACTCGAGTTAATCTAACAACAGCAGTAGAAATGTGAATTTAATTCGAATTGTTAGACGAAATTTATGGTTTATGGGCTGGCCTTGTGGGTATAAAAAAGTCGCACTTCTTCCATGAGTATGCAGAGCTTCCCCAGAGCCTTGCGCCAGACTTGCACTTGGCTGTCTGTTGTTGTTTTGGGCAACTTTGGTGACAGTGTTTAATTGCTCATATTGAACACGTGTGGGCTTCCGAGTGGAGAGCTCGTAACTTGGGACTCCGCTTAGATTGTGCACGCTTGAGCTGACTGGCCAGCAGCAAATTGCTTTTTCAGCTTTGTCACTTTTCGTGTCACGTTTTTTTTGTCTGGTTCTGTGACTGCGTCTCTCTCCTTCTCTCTCTGAACCCGCTTCCAGTCTAGTCCAAGGTAGTTATGTGCACATATTTTACGCCAGTTCTGCACGTCATGTGGTTTTTTCTGCTCCTTTTTCTGTTGAGTCAACACAATTGCGTGTCCAGAGGAAGTGCCAGCCTTGGAACATAAATTTAACAGCCTTCAAATGCTGATTGAGTGCGGCTCTTCAATTGACACCTACATACAAACATGCGAGTGCCCATCACTTGATCTATTCCGCTTGCACTCCTGGCATCCTGGGCATTAAAAATTATTATTGCATGTGGGCAATTTATAAGCTGGGAATTCATGTGGCCGTAAAAACTTACCGAACGCTTTTCCCGTTGATGCATTATTTCTGATGAGAATAAGCTTAAAACAACACAAACGAAAAGCTTTAAGCATAGTCGTTAAATTCATTTATGACCCTCTGAGTGCGCGAGTGTGTGTGTGTGCTTGTGTTAGCTGTGAAAACTTTGGTGTGCTTAAATTTGGTTGCGATTAAAAGTTTTATTTTAATTGAAAATTATTTATAGGTATTAAAATTCGTGTTTGTGCTGAAAAATGAAGAGCAATTTCCGTCATATGGTGCCATGTTTTTCCATGTGGCTTACTCTCGAACAGAGGAAATCCTTTGCATTGGCAATTTCTCAGATAAAATTGTTACATTCAATTTTTCATGCGAAATTTCTTTACTTTTTAATTTACGATGGTTTTAAATACAATGGGATAAGAACATTTCGATTTTGGCAAAAACTTTGCAGAGTCAGAACTAAATCCAAATCAGAACTAAATCAAATTTAACATCTTTGTATAGAAGGTGACAGATACACATACGGTTACTAGATCAGGTATAAGAAAACTCAAAATTGTTTGAGCAGCTGAAATGGATTTCACAATCACAAGGGACCACAACAAACATTTACACGAAATTCGACTTGAAATTCGGAACAAAGTCCTTTAATTTTTAAAGTATGCAGATTGGGATCAAGGTATACTAAACAAGGTAAGCTCACGCGCTCTCTCACAACTCCTTATATTTGTGTCAAAGACAGCGAGAGCGAGAGAGTAATATATTTCAATACAAAGCCTACTAAGCTACTAAGTAAAACACAAAAAATTCGTCCGCGGAGATGCTTCGCTTACAATAGTTGCTTACTGACTGAAATTTAACAAGTTGTCAAGAGAGCGAGAGAGTGAGTAGGCCTACCTTGTTTAGTATACCTTGATTGGGATCATACCGATTCAGTTGAATCCCTCTTGTCATCGGATATATTGCCTGTTAATCCAAATAAAGACACGCAAGCTCCAGCAAAAACTCGAATTTCAGTTCTTAAATGGCAAACAATATGGATTTTTTTACCATGTCTTGACGCACATTGACCCAAATTTTGTGAGAACTATTTAACCAATTTTGATAATTAAAAAGGAACACAAATTCTTATTTCGTCGAATACAGTTGTCGATACTTTAAGTGCGATTATCTGGGAACCACTTTTTCCAAAATGGTTGTAAAAATTTGAAGAGTAACTGTTACCCGATTTTAAAATTTTTTAAATTACTCCTAAAAATTTATTGAGCCAATCGTTACTAATCTTTAACAACTTTCAAAATAGGCTCCTTCTGCCTCGAGGCAGTGCTGCCAGCGCGATTTCCAAGCATTGAAGGCGTCCCGAAAGGCATTCTCCAGAATAGCCTTGAGAGCCAAGGTGCATGCTGTTTAGATCCCCCCTGTCTTCTCAAAATGCTTGCCTTTCATTAGCCCTTTTCAGGCGAGGAAACAAAAAAAAAGGTTCGGGGGAGCCACATCTGGGCTGTAGGGCGGCTGGGGAAGCGTTGGGATGCTGGCCTTGGTCAGGTAGCAGTTCACAAGACGTCACTTTTCAAATTCACTTTTCGGGCCATCTTCGTGCACACCTTGCGCATGTTCAAATGCTCCGTCACAATGTCATAAACCACAGATTTTGGTAAATTTAACATCTGGGCAATTAAACGAATACTTAGTCGACGGTCTGAGTTCAAAACTTTGCGCACACGAATCACATTGTCGGTGTTTGTCAAGGTCTTCCAGCACGCATATCAAACGTCTCTTTCGCAGATTTACCGAGTTTCACACAGAATTTTATTGCGTACCTCTTGCCGGCTAGCACCACTCACAGAAACACGTCGCGCAAAATTGCCTGTCCTGACTCTCCAGGTGCTCGGAGACAACTGACCAGCCACTCGTTCGTTAGCTAGGAACGCCCTTTACCGAATTCAGTCGGTGCGCGGACTCTCCGAAGTACAGTCGCGGCTGAATAAAATCTGTCCTATTACTTTTCGGGCAAACCCTGTACCATATGGCTGTATACTTTTGAATTTCTAATTTATTGATAACAGATGTACCCTTATTTTAAGGTTTTTTAGGTTTAGAACATTTTTATGCGCGTCGATCTTCAGTCACAACCGCGGGTAGAGGTCTTTAAATACACTGTTCAACTATCTTTGAACACTTAGATCTAGGTATCCATACAGACAGACAGATGGACATGGCTATATCGACTCGGCTGTTGCTGCTGATCAAGAATATATACGGGGTGACACAGAGATCGCTAGAGATTTTGGTAAAAACGCTTGCATTTCCAATTTAAATTGAATAACGTTATATATAAAGTGAGAAGTATATCTTTGGTTGCTAGATCATTTGATCTGACTGGCTCTTAACAGTCAGATTCAACTCGCTTTAGCTTCGCTATCTGATCTAGTGACCGAGCTTTTTTGTGCCACTTTACATATGAGCTCAAGCAGTTTAAATTTGAAATATAACCGATTATACGAAAATCTCTAGTGGTTTCTGTGTCACTGTTTCTGTGTTGGCCCGACTTAAGCTCGGAAGAGCTTGACATAGGCTCGATATAGGCATATTTCAACAATTCACGGGATTGATTTTATCTTGTTTACTCGAGCTCAATTTGATCGCTCATTCAGATCCTATCAAGCTCGATTATCGTTCTTAATTTCTTCTCGAAATCGGTTTGGTGCACGAATACCAGAAAATAATTGAGCTCGACATTCAACTATATTCAATCCGAAAATGGACTGCTGCAAAAAAGCCCGAGATCCTTTAATCCGTTAAGAATACCTAATTGATTTTCAAACTAGCAATTTCTAGTCGGCTCGAGGAACAAAAACAGGACAAAAACAAAACCAAAATGGGGGCTCGTCGCTGTTTTAAAAGAACCTTCTGGTTTTATCTTTCATATTCGTCTTATTTTATTCAGCTGCTACCTTCTCATGTCGGAAGTGATATAACTCAAAGGGAATCCCAAAGTAACATACTAGAAAAAACACACATAAAAAACCACGTAAGATGACGGAAAAATTTGTGTGTGTGTACCCTTTTTGTCCGACTGCATTAGTGGAGGAGATTTTCCCTCTTTAAGTTTCGAACTTGCTCTCGGTTACATTTCGCTTTGACATTGGAATTCCGTACATACATCAATCTCGAGTCAGGATCATTTGATTTTCAAGAACGGATTAGTACTTAAAATTAGGTTTTTCGAATTGATACAAGTATTTCAGGATTGTTTCAATCCGACTACAGCTTTCGTACTTGAAATTTTAATGCGAAGATCGATATCAAATCAATTTTTAGCTTGCCTTTTTCTGTGTAGTAATCTTATTACCTATTTTGCAGTATGAAGTCTACATTTGTTGCTTAAATTTTTCAACGGACGTTTCCTGCATTTTTTTGTGACATCGTGTTCACACCAGACTGACGTCGCACCACATCTAGCTGTACGAGCACATTATGACACACCATCAGCGCCTGCACTTGTGTCATTATTATTAGCCCATTCTACAAAACGAATCGCCCTTATTCACTCTGGACCTGGCACAAAAACCGGGGTCAACTAACCCAGCTCCAACGCATTGCAGTGCTTCACTTTTTCTTTCGCTCCTCGTGTTTGACAGACATGGCTCCCTAAATTTAATGTCAGCATCGCAGTTGCTCAAGGGAAATTGTTGGCGCACAGAAAGCGAGACACAAAGCGAGGAAAGCGAAATCGCGTATACGCCGCATGGCCACCCAGTGGCTGTCTCTGAGTGTCCCCAGTTGTGCATGCAGGCACTTTCTGCTCTAATAAATGAAATCAGGGAGCGTAACATTATGTGATGGATACATTGTTACCAGTGTATCTCACCGCACCCGCTCCCAGCGCCTCTGGTGCCGTTTAATAGATGATATTGTTTGTCTTGCATTTCCGGTCCGACGTTTCCTTTTTTGTTCTTTAGCGTAATTTTCCGCATGTTGCTTTTTAATATAACAAAACAGGAAA
This sequence comes from Lordiphosa stackelbergi, assembly GCA_018904235.1. Classification (NCBI taxonomy): domain Eukaryota; kingdom Metazoa; phylum Arthropoda; class Insecta; order Diptera; family Drosophilidae; genus Lordiphosa; species Lordiphosa stackelbergi. Next base: position 19,526 of record JAEIFU010000218.1, on the reverse strand, counting down.
GCCCAAAAAAATGCAAATGGACGGTTGAATAATTGCTGGAGCTGATGAATGACAATCAAATCGAACAAAAAAGCAGCCGAAGCCTCCCAAACGGAGAGCGAGTGCTGATGTGTGGCTGGTCAGCACTTTGATTGGCATTTTAATGCGGCAATGCACGCGGCATGTTATTACGCATTAAGCTGCTGCTGCTGATGTGGCAGGACGCAGCGCAAAAAAAGTGTTGTCAAATACTCGACTTACCTTTGCAATTGTTGTTATGTCAGAGCCTTAAAACTTTAATTGGACCATTGAAGTGAAATTCTGGTACGAACTTTATCTCCCAAAGCGTTAGTTTTTATTTTACAATGCCTTTAAACTCTAAATAGCTTTCCGCCACGCCCACCACGCCCCTCTCGATGCATAAATCATGTGCATTTTTCAATTTCCTCTGCATGCAAACACTAGAATATATTTATGGCATGTAAAAGGGGGAGAAACGCCATAATAATAATGCACATCACACATTTTGGCCAATAAAATTACAATTGCCTGGCCTCGACTGAGGAAGTCTCTAATTTAGTTTGGCATTGCTATTCAATTAAGATGTTAATTGGCTTTGAGCAGCCCAGGACCGAGTCCCGAGTCCGAGGAAATGAACGATTTCCTTGCTGAGGGCGGGGCCTAAAACTAAAACTGTAGTCGAAGCCGAAACCAAATCAAGCAGCAAAAGTTTTGTGTGTGGCTTATTTAGCATAGAACTGGCATGTGCAGTCAACGGGGGCAGGAGCAGAAGGAGTTGCATGCCTAATGAAGCCGTCCAGTGTCCTGGAATTGATGAACCAGCAATAGGCGAAGACGAGGCACAGCAAGTTTCGGGAGAAAAGTTTCGTCCTAATATGTTGCTCAGTATGCTGGGTCATGTGCGGGCACAGAAATCAATTAACTCAATTTCCGCACGTTGCCCGAGCTGGTAGAAGCACGTGCGGGGAGAAAGAACAGGACAGTCAATAAAACTTTTCATCGACAACAACAGGATGTGCATAATTCTAGCCATTGACCAACAAAGCGCAAACTTTGCCAAAAAGATTGTCGACAAGACGGGACGAGTGGAAAAGTTTAATAGAAAATCAATTTGTAATGTTCCTTTCCCTGTCTCTTTCCTCCCTCGCCCACGCACACGCACACAGATTGGCCTGCTACGTGGAGGCAAAATGTTGGCCGAAGAGTCACCCGACTACCTCAGGCAGCAGTACAACGCCGACTCTTTGGAGGCTGTCTTTCTGAAGCTGTCAGTTATGCAGAATATGGGCAAGCGACGTCGCTCCTCCATTGCCCAGGAGATTGTCGAGCAGGTCACAGTGCCAGCCATTTCCAATCCCGCGCTGGACATGTCCGATGAACAGCACGCGGCAGAGATTTCCGGCGAATTCGGTGACAACATATCAATGTCTTCGGCTGCCCGGGACCCGATCAGCAGCACAGCCCTGGCGGCGCCACCCCTGCCGCCTGCTCAGGAGATTCCCACTTCGTTTTGGTATAACATGCATGTGATGCAGTCACATCACTTGCACGCACTCATCTGGAAGAACTTTCTTTGGATGATGCGCAATGTGGGGTAAGTGCCAGCGGCTGTATCCACTTATTTTGCTATCAATAACAATCTCTGCCCCTCCCAGGATAATGCTGTTCATTGTGGGCCTGCCTGTGGTACAAATACTGCTGTTCTGCTATGCCATTGGCCATGATCCGACCGGCCTCAAATTGGCCGTGGCGAATCACGAGATGTCCGAGGAAATGATTATGCAACAATTTTGTCCAGTGCACACCGGATGCAATCAGACCATGTTGAGCTGCCGTTATCTCGATATGCTGGTCAAGAACAAGAGCATGGTTGTGGTGAGTGCGAATGTAAATTAACCTAGGCAGGGCCAGTGGCTGGGGACTGAGGGCGGTGGCACGGTCCACTGCACTTGGGGAAAAAATTGTTTTTTTCTTTAGCAATTTACAAACTTTGGAAAAGGCAACCATAAGCTACATTCAGATTGGTTTTAACAAGTGGACTGTACATGCAGAGAAAATGTTTACAAATGTCAGAAATCAGTCATCGTTTTCCATTTTTCAAGAACATTTAACAGAACTCTAGATTCCTGACTAAAGATTTGGATATTAAAGTATGTCACACATGTCTATAAAAACACGCACGATATACGTACAAAGTTGACTCGGAATTCGGAACAGCGCAATTAAAGCAAGTGGGACGGTAAAATAGCATCCTCTGGGTGGTCATTCCTTTAAAATTACTTCTTCGGACGGAAAACTACAACGGAAAATCGTTTACCCGTCTGTGAAATTTCAAGTAGAGTCGGAAAATTGTTTATTCGCGAATATCTTGGAAATGGAAACTTAGATATGATTTTGACATGCCAACTCGTATTCAGCACGGTTGGAGAAACAAGAATTAATTTAAGATACACGGGATACTTCTCACTGTAGACAAGAAATTAGCTGTAGAGATGGGCGAATCAGTTATTTTTCAGTTATTGTTATAACTGTATAAAATATTAGTATTTACAGTTATAACTAACTGTGATTCAATCAATGCCTGCTATGTTATGTAAAAAATTTAAATTGGTACAATAACAGGTTTAATTTTATACGTCAAGGCATATATATAAAATTACTATTTAAAAATAAGAACATTTCTGCTTTTTTCAGGATTTAGCCTTGAGCGCCTTTAAGAATAGGCGCTAGCAGGGAACAAAAGTGCGCATAATGCCCAAATATTTTAGCGCAACTTCCGCCAAATTAGGAAAAACAACCTTACTTTTTCTACACACAATTTCTCCTTCTAAATAACGCTCCACTTCAATTAATGCTTGGGAAAATGCTGAGCGCTGGGGCGAAATCATTGCGGCCTTTACCTTAAATGAATCAAATATGCAATAACGCTTAGTTTCTGGGGGAATTTGTTTCATCTTTTTCTTTTCTTGATATAATTGTCGCCACCATACCAATAATTTTATTCTTCATTTCAATGAAATTATCGTCTTCCACGAAAGGTATGTACTTAAATCTTGGGTCGCAAAACGTACTGGCCCGTTTCCTTTGTGCTCTGATTCATGATGTTTTTCCTCAAATTTGATGTCGTAGACTTAAATGACAGTCTTGCAGCACATATCTTGCACTTTGCAAATCCGACATCGTTTTAAATTTTTTAAAAATTTCCACATTGAGATTCCGTGGTTGTAATTTTTTATTTTGTATACAGGGCTGCAAACCGGAAGTCCGGAGTCGAACCGAAACCCGAACCGGAGCAGGTTTATTTTTATCCTCTCGAACCTGAACCTGAACCGGAGCAAAAATAGTCAAAAATGGGTTCGGTTCAAGAATTATAAAATTTTTTCTAGATGCTTTGTATAATTGTTAACTTTGCCATTTTCCAATATATCTGAATGCACACTAAAAAAAATGTGGCATGAATTTAAAGAACACGCCTTTTTTTAGTTTGCCCTGATATTTAGAAAAATTGTCTTATAAACAGAAAGTTTTATAGAACTTCGAAAAATATGACATACAAGAAGTTTAAGAAAAAGTTATCAACTCCACAGCTGACTAAGCGGACGAATCCCGAAGGGGTTTGAAATATATTGGAAAATCAAAAACTCGGGTTTGTTTGTTTTTAATAAGCACGTAAAAAACATTGACCTCGAGCCAACTAAAAAATACCTAAGAAAAAACTTTTCTAAAAATAAGAATTTGAGAGATTTGTCTGATAGCACAAGATTTTTTTGGTCGCTGAATTGAAATCAATTGTCCCTTTTCACCCAGCACTTCAGGGTTACTCTACATATTGCATAAACGTGTGTTACGATAGGTTTGTTTACAATTGTGAATCGTGTGACCACATAAGTAACCTTTTCTAACGAAATTTGATTTCATGTTAGCTGAATTGAATGACGTTACAGAAAACATAAACACCAAGTTTTTATTTTGCTCATAACATAAAAATTGTTGGATTTTAATATGGAATGTGGTTATTTTTTGACAAAATCGATTTGTCCCTAGTTTTTTGATTTGAGTTAAGCGACCAAATATACATATGGAAAGTTTGCTATCTTCTCTGTTGCAAAAGCTTGTAAGCCTGTGTAATTAGATCGAACTTTTCTAGTCACTTTCTTAAAATTTGTTTTAAATTTACCTTTGATTTTAAAGTAAAATGTCCCTTAAAATATCTATTACTGAGCTCAAATATTTTATTCCGAATATCAAGACTCTGAACTTCCAAATATGTATGAAATTTTAAAGGTTTTTTCAATTAACATACATTTTGTTTGAATCAGCGAAAACAAAACAAGCCTGAACCCCGGTTCGAACCTGAACCTAGGTTCAGCGAGCTACTGAACCCGCTCCGTGAACCCGAACCCAAAAAGTTTCAAGGGTTCGAACCCCGGAGTGAACCCCTCCCGATTTTTAGGAGGTTTGCAGCCCTGGCTTTTATTTAAGGGTAATATTACTCTGCTATTTCCGATTCTCCATTTGTTGTAAAAACATAGACTATCCTCTACATGACAATTTTAAGAAACGCTTGAATTTGAATAATATTGAAAATAAATTTTACACTGGCCACATCTAACATCCCACATCTGTCAGTCAATGTCTCCAGAAATTACAAAAAATATAAAGAAACGAAAGGCAAAGCTAACTTCGTCTGTACCGAAGTTTTGATACACTTGAAATAGCTTGTCTCAACGGTTAGAGACTTCGACCAAACTTCGCAGATCAGCTTAAAAACATTACATATTACCCATGACCGTGTTTGAGAGCAGTAATATTGAGAACAAAACAGTTTTTCTTACTAAAAACCATTTTCCGAACGAACATTTGTATGGCAGCTACAAGAAGTAGTCATCCGATCCGGTCGGTTCCGACATATTAGCAGCGTGCAGTAAAAGAAGACTCTGTGCAAAGTTTCAGCTCGATAGCTCCAAAACTGAGGGACTAGTTCGCGTAGAAACAGACAGACGGACAGACGGACGGACGGACAGACGGACGGACAAAGCTTAATCGACTCAGCTCGTCATGCTGATCAAGAATATATATACTTTATGTGGTCGGAGATGATTCCTTCTATGCGTTGCAAACTTCTGGGCAAAATTATAATACACTTTTCAAGTGTATAAAAAATAAATGATGAAATTTATTTAACATCGCTCAACAATATCAGGCTTATAAATCTCATAGTGGGGACTAAAAGGCGGATATTATTGGTCCTTATCCCGTAAGAAGACTATTTGGGGTTTTGCGACATATTTTGCGATTTCTTATGCTCCAGTATCTTTCTTGCTAATTTAATCAGCATCAGATCTCGGGCGTTTTGGTATATGGGCATTGGTATTATCGATGCATTTGTTGCTCGAAATTTCAGAATTAATGTCAATTGGGTCCTCTGCGTAAAAGGTGGAAAGATCATGTCCGGAATGGGGCGAGCACCTATCTTGATTATGTCACATGTCATCAATATGGTCCTTATGCTAGCTTCTGTGCATGGCGTTTTTAAGTCTTTCCTGTGTCGACTTAATATATAAAATAAAATATTTAATAATGTATGACAATTTAAACCGCTGTTATAGATTACATTAATTTTTCTGATCAGCTTCCAGAGTAAAAGCTACCGATTTCCCTCGGTGTGCTTAAATTGTGCAGTGCGAACTTTACAATAACCACTCATGTTGCCTATTCAAGGACGCTGTCGTTCCCTGCTGGCCACTCCTGTAATTTATTTCAATTTGTGTGGACAGCAGCTTTGCTGCCTCCAACGTGTGCCCGGGTCTTCAATCTACTGCACACATCGTTCCCGTACGGCCGTACTCCTAAATCAAACCGTCGAAGGACTAGGACTTGGTATTGTCTTGGCTGTTGCTGTTGGGCGCACACAAATTACAGCTGCTTATCTTTGGCACAGCAGCAGCAACAACAGGCGGAGTTGAGATCATCAATAAATTTGCTCGGAGCCAACGGGCAAAAATACTACTAGTTGAAAGGCAGCCCTGCATCCACACACACGCTGCGAGCGGGGGGAGGGCAGGGCGGCAATTTATTGCAAATTACGCTTCAAAAGCAAAAGCCTCTTTGTTGCCTAATTTGTGTTTGAGTTGATGCTGCTGAATTTTCATGCATTTTGCATTAGACTCTCGCAATAACAGTAAACCAGGCCAAAGTTGCTCCGAAACTACAAAGTACATGCAAAATTGATAAACAACTGCGCAAAGTTTATTATCGAGCTTATAAAAGTGAGATGGGTAAAGGAATAACTTTGGCGGGGGGGGTTTGAGTGACTAAAGTAGGAGAGCTGCTTTAAAGGTGCACACTCCATTTCAGCGATGAAATTCCATGGCACAAAAGCCTTATTGAGATCTCAATACTAAAATACGCTGAGCGCCCCCTCAAGACCAAGCGTGACCTTCCATTTCATTTCATTCTTTTCAAAAAACAATACAATACAATAACAACAATACGCACGCCTCAACTGGCAATTTGTGAACGAAACTTTTTTACCTACAAAATTGAAAAGATGCTCGACCAACCGTCGACTCCCTTATCATTCTTAATTTGTGCAAATTCCAACTAAGTAAGATAAAAAAAATGCGCGGCTCGACCCTCGACTGTGCTTTTTGTGCCTGGTCATTGCGGGGAAAGAGACAAAGTTAATTTTGGTCAATGAACAGCGCATATCAACATGCCCATCAGCACGTGGGCACCAGAACCTTGAACCCATCCCCTCAAAAACGAAGAGCTTGGGGCAATGGGAAAATTTGAATTTTGGTTGCCATTCGCGGCGTCACTGTTTCGTGTATTGACAGCGCGTCGCCTCTTTGTTTTTCAATAGCTGTTTTTTTTTCGAATTGCTGTCACGAAGAACTGGGGTATATACGGCTTGGGGGACGATTTGATGATGAAGAAACTTTTAAAATATTTGGGAAGACAATCTGGCTAACAATGATCCCTTTGTGGCATATCAAAGGTTAGGAATTGTAGTTCTTAACAAGAACAAAGCGCGACTACTTTAGAAAAAGCTAATTATGGCCGACCTGTTTATGTTATCAAATGTAGATAAAATAGACAAAGTTTTGGACAACATTTGGCACAGTATCATTACAGTCTAACCCAATCAATCAAGCTTGTCCCTTCCTTCTATCAACATCGAAAACAGAAACAAGAAAAAGGAGGACGCATTTTTATAAGGACTTGTGTTTATTTTTAAGCTTTGCCTTGTGGTTTTCTCCAGATCAAACGCATTTTGGTTACCCTCATCTAAATGACATAAAAATTGGCCTTTGTTGTGCACGTTGCCCGGGGGTACGCAGCCTAAAAGACTGCTGAAATAATTCTACAAAGTTTTTCCCAACCCTTTTGAAGCAACCCAAAGAAAAATGGGCTTAGCACTTTGCTTTTTAATTTATGGGAAAATTGGAAGGCCCTTCTGTGGTCAGTTTGGTCTAGTTGTCTCTGCTTTTTAATTAAAAGTTCATTAGGCATGACTACGTGGCTCATTAGGAGGCAGGGAGATTTCATGCTAAGTGCTGGGCAATTGTTGTTGTTGCACTTGATTAGCCATAAGCTTTAACTGGAAGCAAGTGAAGGAGTTCGTCTTGTGAACCTTTTCTCTCATTTTTTTTAGATTTTATGAGCAAACTTGCGGTAGAGCTGAAACAAAAATTGCCAAGGTAACTGTGGAAGGAAAAGTTTTTCTACCAGCTTCCTTCGAGCTCATTTGCGTTGACTTCATTTGCGCATAGTTTGTGGCTCAAGTTTGTCATAAACAATGTTGAAGTTGAGGCTAAATTGCGAGTATAAAAGTTGTCAGGGTCTGGTGATTTGATTGCCTGCTTGTTGAGCTATTTCCCTGTGATCAAACTCAACCTGACGCTCACACCCAAGCGCTTCGCCATAAAATCTAATGAAGCCCATCAAGACCGCAACCACAAAGCCCTCAGAGCCACGCTGAACCTCAGCTGAGTGTGCGAATGCCTTCATTTGTCTGCACATTAATGCGGCAATTGCGTAAATTTCACGCCTATTGTCCTGGGTATCCCTTTTCTGGTTTAAATAACTACACATCGAAGCCACAAGATTGCTCGAGCTTAGCCCAAATACAAATGCCAATACACGACTTTGGCTTAGACTTTTCGGGTAATCATTTATTGCCAGTTGTTATTGTGGGTGAACATCCCAAGGAGTTTGGGTGTGTGTGTGTGTGTGGGTTATTGTATGTACATAAGTGGCTGCCAAAACTTTGGCCAAAAGTTTTCTTCGACTAGCTAGCAAGCTTAATCAATGTATGAGTACTTATATTATGCCAAACTAGCTTAGGCCCAAGGACTTGGCATTAAGTGGAGCCTGTTTCTACTGGCTTTCACTTCATTATTTATATTTTGCGTAAGACGAAACAAAAAAACAGAAGAAACTGTACTAAGAAATTGTAAAAGATAACATCAACATATTGTTGACAACAAAAGAGCAGGGATGTAGAGCGAATTTCGGCTTAAGGGGTCGAACTGCATTTTCAAAAAAGGTGCCTGCTAAATGCTTTAACAAATTTTTAGAAATTGCTAATAAATACAAATATTATATATCTAAAGAGATTCTCTAAAGATCGTGACTCTATATGAAAAAAGATCAAAGGCCGCTAAAGATAAGTACTCACATTAGTGGAACTGTTAGATTGTTACGACTGGGACAAGACCTCTCAGCAGCTTTAAAGAATTTTACTCATAGAAATAATTGTAAAATTTTGGTGAAGCTGCTGATAACCAAATGGTCAATATTGCTAGGATATAAGAAGCCTGAATTACGAGTACCAAAGGTTGGCTTGTGAATCTGAATAAGCAATTAAGGGCCGTTTTCTCATGTTGCTGTTTTCGCAAATCTAGGTGGATTTGCTGCGTTTGCTTTGCTCATGTTCAAGGTTAGCCATCTAGATGGATTTCGTTGCCATCTACTCCATCCTCATTGATTTGAAAGCCATGTACATGCTGAACTAAATAATGTATTTTTATGTGTGCGCGCATATGGTCACACTGAAAAATATTTAAAATCAAAAAACAACTGCTGCTAAATACAGTTAAGTCAGAATTGATAATAAGTAGACCCAAAATGGAAAATATTGGATGTGCCTTTTATATGCAAGACACATGCAAATATTGCCGAAGAGACAGATCCGCATAATAATTCCCCTAGTTCATTGCTTTAGCTAAGGCAACTAATTTGGCCAAATTTTGATTAAAATAGATTAAAGATTTTATAGGATTTAAAACTAAAACTTTAGTTTTAATCAAATATCAAATATGATCAAATATGGCCGGAAAGTTCCACAATTTAGCCTATAAGGCCAAATTTTCATCAAAATTTGTCCAAATTATTTGCTTGTGTGAACTTAGAACTTAGCTTTATACCTATTGCTTAATATCCCATCATAGTATCAAGTCGTTCAAAAGAAAAATATTCTTCTCATCTGTGTAAGGCCGGGTTTACATTGGGGCACAGCGCTTCACGTTTCAGTGTCACAGCGCAATGAGAACGGAAAATGTCTTGTCACAAAAATCGTGTGTCGCCAATGTAAACACTTTGGACTTCTGAGTACTTTGGTCACAGTGCGTCACAGACAACACGGTCACAGTGTGCCCCAATGTACACCCACCCTAATGCATGCTTTATTTTTTAAAATTGGCGCGAAATAAATAAATCATAAATCTGTCGATTGGCAAGGCGCTGCCAACTCACTATTAGTGCCTTTCCAGCCCTCCCGGTGTGACCGTGGCGCAAATGCCCAAATTTAAAATCAATCTACATGAGAAAATCGATTGCACAAAATCCACCAATCTATGTGGATTTCGATTTGAGCAAAAACAGGAACATGAGAAAACGGCCCTAAGTCTTTTTTTAGGTCTGGTTAATTACTTGAATATAAAAATGGGGCTCCATTTCGCAGTTTTTTGGCTGTCTAGTACCATCTCTCAAAGTTTCGCAACAGCCCATTATACAATCACAAATAAAGATTTTAATATAATTCTACCTTGCGCTTTTTCAAGAGATATTCGAGAATTCAGACATAACCGCTTCTGCCGGTACCTTGTGAAATTGGAACTTACACTTTTTATACCGTTCTAGAGGTATATTAAAATCGTCCAGATGTTTATAAGGCATAGAAGGAAGCATCTCCAACCACATAAAGTATATATTCTTGATCAGCACGACGAGCTGAGTTGATATAGAAATGTCCATCTGTCCGTCCGTCTGTTTCTATGCCATCTCCTCCCCCAATAGAAAAAACAATAGTCCATACATGTCGGAACCGGCCGGATCGGATGACTATAGCACATAACTGCCATAAAAACTCCTGGTCGAAAAGTAGTTCTAGTGAGAAAAACTCTTTTGTTAACAATGGTAGGGTCATTATACCTTCCAGTTATGAATATTATTCTTTTCAACAAAATTTTTGAGAGTTTAATCAAAATCGAACGAATATATCGTATATCTGCCATATAACTAGAAAGCGGATTTTGCATATTTTGAAACAGAATTTAATCCTAGTAGGCAGTAAATAACTATTGGGGGAGAAAATATTTGAACACATTTTTTGTCATTTTATGCACTCTATTTTGACCTAAGAGGATTAAAATCTGTTTCCAAAATATGCAAATTCCGTTCTCTACATATAACAAACTGGCAGGCAATGGTGGCGCCATATATGGCTGAGTTTGGGAAAAATTTCAGCTAAGTATGTTTTACGAAAATCATTTTAACCTTTAATTTATATAAATTTTACAGCTGTCCGTCGAGCCGAAGTTAGCTTTTTTTATTTTTTATACTCTGTACAAAATATAAACAGAGTACATTTTTTTCCTGAATGAACAATATGTCGAGAATATTGTGTAAAAATTTTTTTTTGGCTGAAATCGCGTTTTTTCTCAATAGTGCTGCAAATAGAAAAAAAACTACGAACAATCATTTTAAAGTGATTGCCTCGAAAAATACAAATTAACGGGTTTTTTTTTAGAAATGCGTATCAACTTTTAGGAAAAAATCAAAAAACTCTTCCGAATGGTTCAGTAGATTTTGAGTTCTGATGTACACCGCAAAACGACTTTTTCCAAGGCACCTCTGGTGATTCACCGTCATCGGCTTATTTATCAATATTTTTTTTTAAATATTTTTTTTCTGACATACTTCAAAAGTTGTACAATAATATGTAATAAAGTTTCATTAAATTATATTATTGATGTCGCCGCAAAAACTCATAAAAATATGCGTTTTTTTTGTCGCCATATCTCTCACAGTTTTGTGGATAGACGGATATTTTGCTCTTTGGCAATATTATTTAACGATTTGTCGAAGGAATCGGATGCAGCCAAGCGCTCCATTCAGTTGCTACTGTAGGTACAGAGTATAATACAGTTGGGCTTAAGCGACTTTTCTACTTGGTAACTTTAACCTTACTTTGTTCGACGATCCCGTTGACAGAATGGAACTCCTACATTTTCTACCTATCATTCGATTTACGGTTTGCCTTTGCTAGCTACTAAATAGAACTCTTGAAAAGAAATTTCTATGAGGACATATACACATACTCTAACTAGAAGAAATATTTAGCTAACACTGTTAAATTTATAAGCAATCCTGCATCTTATTAGCCATTTACACTGATGCATTTTCATATTGTAAAGGATGTCCTTGACATGTATAAATAAAACTATATTTTCAAAAGTCAAAGGCAATGTTCTTAACGGTCAATGTTGTTCTTAGCAATTGCTAGAACAAACATGCTAACATTCCTCGAACCAAGGCTTTGTTAGTGAAACTGAAAACACAGTTCGCTCTATTTGTATCTAAAGTTTATGGCCTATATCAGTGTCCGCCACCGTTCAATTTTCTGTGTATACAAGTAGCGACGTCGAAAGACACTATACGAGCGTACACTGCTCTGTTTTGCAATAACAAACATGTGCTAACTGAGAGCGCTCTCGCGTGTCTGAACGCACACATGCAAAGGCAAAATAAGCATGTGTGTTTTGCCGGACACTGGCCTATATGGACGCAATAATATGTGCTATCAAAAGTGATACACAATATCGAGAATTTTCATGTTACTATCAGTCAGTATATCACCATAATTAAAATTATTAAATCAAGTTTTTAAGTTTGACCTCCATGGGCGGGGTACTCAAGAGTTTACCATTTAGGCGAACATTTTGGTATAACAATTGTGGTGACTTACTTTATGTTTGGTGAATTTTCCAAAAATATAGCTCCCATTCTTTTTTAACCAGCAACAGATTGTAGGTGTGTGCTGCTTGGTATATGTTATATGTAGAAGTCATGGGCAATGCGAAATCTTATCGTTGGTGTCAAATTTTGCCAATCGATAATTTTTGTCGGGCTTTTGCTGCTGACATTCCGACGGGTCGGTGCCGGAAAAATTACTGTTTGTGCCTTCAAGCCAGTGCCTTTACATGTCAAGTTAGCGGCGCCACAAGCTCTCCGACGCTGAGGAACTGAAATTTTAGTTTGTCTTTCCGACACCCTACTCTTTTTATAAGGAGTTGACAGCAGAAGCGATTTAGTTTATCTCAGTACTAAGCTTTAAACACGAACTCGAAGTTCTAGAAAAACTAGGTATGAGGTGTCTCTACCTGATACCTCTAATTTCACAATTTATTCCCAGGCCTTTTGAGTGTCGCACTGTATTATCTTAGTGAAAATCTAACAAATGTAATCATATTGTGCACGTTGGTGCACACAACTCAAAACGACAAATTGTTCCCCAAATGTATAGACCCTTGCTATTTTGCCCATTTTCGAAATAATTCTAAGTTAACATTGCTTCAAGAGCAAACAAAGATTTTGGATCGGGTGCCAATTTCAATAGTGTGATAGGTCCTGCAGCGGGACCCTTCGTTTTTTGCAAGAATATTAAAAAAAACTTAATTACATATTTGAATTAAATATAAAATATATTCCGTGTCCTAAAATGTAATAATAATAATACCTTGAAATGGAAGACCTTTTTTCAGAAAGCTTTTTTTATCCCCAATATTTATTAAAAAGAATATTTTAAAATCAGGGGGTGGCCGGGAGTATTCATTCATTAGCTCAAACTGAGAAGTCGAGTCTTCTTGATCGAATATTAATACTAACTATCTTAAGGTACAAATATCTATCTACCAAACGAGGAGATATGACTTTTTTCAAACTTGGGGGGGGGGGGTATAAAACTAATAAAAAATAATGTCAAATTATTTACCATGGAGATCTGTTGTTCATAAACAAAAACTTAATATACTCTATGTACCTTACAGATCAAAAAGAGAGGAAGTATCAAAAATAAAACGTTGAAAATAAATTCACTAGATTCAATTCGATTCGGTGTTTTCAAAAGTACATCAGATCGGTTTGCAGTTTGGTATTTGAAATCAGCTTCTTTGACGCTTTACAGAAGAATTGAATAATTTAAATTGTTATCAATCTTTATTACCTTTTTACTTTATTATAATTTCCTACTGCAAGATTATGTGATTTGAAAATCACTGTTTCATAAGCATTTTTTTGAATTAGTAAACCAAAGTTAACCTGAAACCGAGAGAACCCCCTCCGAATTTGAGGAGGCCCATTTCGAAATATGCAGCGCCCATTTCTGCCATAGAAACACTGCTTTTAATATCCCCTCTGAATAAGCCCCTGTGGTTCGGCTCCACAAAATGTAGGCATTATTGGGTGGGCGCGTTGTTAGCCTGCTCGGGCTGGAATTTATCGTTTGGCGCAAAGTACGCACATTAATTACAGGGAGTTACTTTTACTGTTGCTACATGCAACAAACAATGCGACAGGAAATGAAGCGTAGCGCCGTCACAAAGGAAAGCTTACCAAAGAAAGGAAGTGCCTCGGGGCGAGGGATTCAGGCAAACAAGGCTCAATAATACAGCGGGCCTTTTAATTGCACAAAGCGTCAAGGTGCAATGACTTTTTAAGCCAATTGAATGAGCATTTGATTGACTGTTGGCATTTACTTACTGTTCCTTCTTTTCCTTCCCTTTCCTCCCTTCTCTCTGGGCAGAACTACGTGAACGATGATGAGGTAGCCTACGAGCAAGTGCGTCGCGGCAATGCCTGGGCCGCTTTGGTTATACACCCCAACTATACCTCGGCCTTGGTGGAGCGTGTAGAGGCGGGTCGCTATGCCGAAAACGACACTGTGGAGGCCTCCGACTTGGGTGTGCGCATGGATTGGTCCAGTGAGTATTAAGAATATAATCCAATATGGTTTTATTTACTCTTTAGCTTTTTCCCCTCAGATCAACAAATCTCCCAGTTGTTATACCGGGACCTACAATACACTTTCTTCAGTTTCGTGGATAGCATGCTGACAGATTGCGATGTGAATCCCAGGCTAGGACGCGTCCCTGTGGAGTTCCAGAATCCAATTTATGGTTATCGCAATCCCAACTTTACCGATTTTGCTGCACCGGGTGTCATACTCACGATTATTTTCTTCCTTTCGGTGGCCATTACGTCGGGTGCCATGCTGATTGAGAGGAACGAGGGCATGCTGGAGCGTTGTCTGGTGGCTGGCATCACGGGACCCGAAATCCTACTCTCCCAAGTGCTCACCCAGTTCACTGTGATGCTCAGTCAGACCATATTTGTGCTCATCGTCAGCTTCTACTTTTTTGAGCTCACGATGGTGGGTGACCTTTGGCTGGTGGTAGCGCTTTGCATTCTAAATGGTTTATGCGGCATGACCTTTGGATTTGTCATCTCATGTGCCGTGGACACGGAGCGCACAGCCACTTATGTAGCCATGGGCTCCTTCCTGCCCATTGTGATGTTGTGTGGCATAATTTGGCCCATCGAGGGCATGTTCCCGCTGCTGCAATTTGTGACCGGCTTTTTGCCGCTGACCAAGCCCACAGAATCGTTACGTTCCATTCTGCAGAGAGGTTGGGGAATGGAAAACCCATCGGTGTACATGGGATTCATTTCAATCTCGAGTTGGGTTTTGGTCTTCCTGGTGCTCACCATTCTGCTGATTAAGTTTAAGAAGGGCTAGGACTGGAAGTGGGGTTACTTCAAGCCGGACTTCTTGCTTATGATTTTACTAGGTTCTAAGGGTAGTCCATAGGTCGGTAGAGTAGCGAGTCAATGTCTCCGATTAGTCGCCTAGTTTAGGTTCCGGATGTCATAAATACGCACGGAATTGTTGTGCCTTTTCTAGAATTAAGAATAAATCATCATGCTCACTCATTTTGCTTGTAGATAAAAAACAGACAACAAAAAACTCGACAAAAAAAGCTGGCTTAGAAACTGATTCCAATATGGATAAGGCTTGAAATGACTAGTGAATGTTAATATTACCTGGCAAATCACCAAAGTGTTAACATCATTAAGTAACATTTGACAATCGTTTTTTCCTTAATAGTATCAAAAAAATATTTTTTCGGTTGACAGTTTGATACTGCTGTAGAATTATTCCTCGTCATTTTACGCCTAATACCACATTATGGAACCAGTTGCTGAAAAACTTGGATTGTCGTGTAAACATTTCATTTAAAAGCGAGTCAAAATATTTAATAAAAAAAATTGTCACACAAATTTTGTCAAAGTTTTTTAATTAATGGAATTCAGTCTCAAATTTGCATTGATTGAAAAATGCAGCCTGGCGTACCTTGTGGCATTTGCAATTAGCTCACATATTTATTTACCGAGCAGCTGCAATCACGCCCAGGAGCTGCTCCCAAGCTGCTACATTGGCATGTGCAGTATTTGTGGCACACGGACAACTGATGTCTGGGCAACTCGTTTTCACATTTCACACTTTGTGGCAAAATCAATTAAGACGGAAATGTGTGTCGAGAATCAGCAGGAGCATCCGCTTAACACGAGAAATCAACTTAACAGGCGAACAAAGTGCCAGGCCCTGCAGGACTCTCTCGGAAACAAAAAAAAAGGAACCAAACACACAGGCACAATTAGGTGTTACATATGCATATGTAGGTCACTCAGCATGGGGCGTGGCTGACTCCACATGCCATCCCCGGATGGCATGACTGCCAAAGTTCAGTCTTCATTCCTCCATCATCATCGTGGCAAATCAGTCAGGCTGCCAGCCGGACATGGCTCCTTCTCACTCGCAGACGTGTGTATTTACAATTAGATATCCGTCAGCCATCGATAACCTCTTACAGCAGCAGCAGTCGCATTTGCTATTATTTTTCCCCGCATTGCTTTTTGCGATTGATTCGATGTAGGTGGCAAGGCTGCCTGGCTGTCGCCCATCATTGATTACTCGAGTGTAGCTGACGGCGCCACTCGAGCACATAAATTGGAAAATTCAGCCAGCCAGCAGCCGAGGAGAAATCTCATTTTCATTTTCCCAACCCTCCGCTGCTCGGCTCTCACATAATTGAAAGTTCAAACTTTCGACTTGCCGCTGAATTAATTTTTCAACTTCATAATTTCACATGCTCTGTGAAGCTTTAATAACATTCGCCGCCAGAGCCGGCAGCTGTCTTCAATGGTTCTTTGTTTGTGGCTGCTCCTTTTGCTGCTCCTTCATCTCAATGGCGTGTTAATTAATTGCTCAATTAATTTAATGTTCAGCATCTGCCTGCCCGCCTCCTGTTTGCCTGCCGGCCCGAGCACTTGTCCGCGCTGGGCTGCTCCAAGAAGTCAATTGTCTCTAGCACTTTTACACAAAATGTCAACGCACCAATGTTTTGCATTCGCTTCTTATAAATTGCTTCTGTGTACCCTTTTTGTGTTTTCTTGAGTTAGGTCAGCTTAAGCATGTAAATTAATGAATGGTCATTCATTTGCCATATTTGTGGTGGAATATTCTTAATATTTTGTGTTTAGAAACCCAGGTTGGTCAAGAAAGATGAATGAACATATTTTTATGGAATTTAACGAATTCAACAAACAGATTTATTTAATAAAAACTCTTATTTTAGCTATATGAAAATAGTTTTAGGGTACTGTATACCTTCAGGTGTCATTTTAAAAAAGATTAAAAAAAATTAAATTACACAAAAACTTTAAGTGATATTAACAAGGGTTTTTTTATTCGATAGGTAACACTGTGACACATTTTTGAACTCAAAAAAGTTGATAGGGTCGAGACCAAAAAATTCAGAAAGGGTGTGATGGTAGTAAAGGGTGATTTTAAGCTATTATCTTTTTGTCATCAAGGTTTAAACAGCTCACGCACGTTTCGTTTTTTTACTGTCAAATTTCTTCAGTTTGCTCTATAATTTAACCATGAATCGTCTTACAAACGAACAACGCCTTAAATTATTGAATTGTATTATCAAAATGCATGCTCTGTTAAGAAAGTTCATCGCGCGCTTCTTCCATTTTATGGTCAGTTTAATCGATCCACTGAAGCGGCTATTCGGGCTATTGTGACTAAATTTCGCACCAAATTTACATTGTTGGACAAGAAAATATCGCAGCTGTATCGGCCAGTGTTAATGATGACCATCAATTATCGATTCGTCGCCGTTCGCAGCAATTGGGCCTTTGTTACTCAACAACGTGGACAATCTTGCGGAAGGATTTAGGTGTGAAGCATTTCAAAATACACCTGGTGCAAGAATTGAAGCCGAACGACCTACCGCAACGTAGAATTTTTGGTGAATAGGCTCTTGGAAAGTTGGCCGAAGATCCACTTTTTTACCAGCGGGTTTGCAACGACGGAAAGCTCATTAAGCTCAATGGCTACGTAAATAAGCAAAATTGTCGATTTTGGAGTGAATATCATTTAGAAGCATTGCAAGAGCTACCAATGCATGCAGAAAAAGTCACACTTTGGTGCGGTTTACGGGCTGGTGGCATCATTGGACCGTACTTCTTCAAAGTGTGAATGGTGAGCGCTACCGTGAGATGACTTGCATGACATGTGGTTTCAACAAGACGGTGCCACATGCCACACAGCACGCGCAACAATGGACTTATTGAGAGCCGGCTCAGTGAACATTTTGTTGACGTTCGGGACCGGTCAATTGGCGCCTAGGATCGTGATTTAACGCTTTTAGATTTTTTGTGAAAGCTATGTATATAAGCTCGTTCTATTACCATTGAAAACAATTGACGCATTTATTCGAGATACTGGCCGAAATGTTCAAAAGAGAGTGCCAAAATAGGACTCAAGCGCATGGACCATTTGAGGCCTAGTCACGGTCATATTAATAATAATTTCACAACAAATAATATTCAAGCCGGAATAAAGATTTCATGGTTTTTTACACCTTTGCAAGGTATTATATTTGCTCAAAAGTTTGCAACGCATCAGAAATATTCATTTCCGACCGCAACGAGATATATATTTCAGATCAGGTGACGAGCTGAGTCGATTGAGAGAGCTTGTCCGTCCGTCTGTCCGTTCAATCTGTTTTTACGCAACTAGTCTCTCGTTTTAAAGCTATCGAGCTGAAATCTGCACACAGAGTCTCTTTTACTGCACAACTTCTGAACATATGAGTAATGAATAAAAAAAATGGGGGGAAAGGGTATTATTTTCTTAAACAAAGGGGGGTGGAACCGACCAGATCGATGACTATATCTATAGCTGCCATAGGAACTATCGCTCGAAAAGTAGGTCTTTGTGAGAAAAACTTTTGCTTCTAATGTTATCGTCTCCACTTCAGCGATTATTAATTTTATAAAAAATAGAGGAAAGCTAACTTCGGCACGACCGAAGTTTATATACCCTTGGAGCATGATATATTCCTGCCAGTTTTTTATATGGCAGCCATACGATATATTCATCCGATTTTGATCAAACTCTCTAAAAATGTGTTGAGACAGATAATAATTATAACTGGAACGTACAAAGACGCTACCATTGAAAACAAAAAAGGTTTTCTCACTAAAATTATTTTTTCGACCGATCATTCCTATGGCAGCTATATGCTATAGTCTTCCGATTTGGATCAGACTTGACAGAATTATGTGTTAGCATATCATATTGATCAGTAACGAGTTTGGGAGCGATAGCATTGAAAACAAAAAAGTTTTTCATACTAAAACTTTTTTCAGACCTATCATTTGTATGGCAGCTATACTATATAGTTGCCCGATTTGCATAAAACTCGCTGAAATTATGTGAAAGCATAAAGAACTCATAAATACGAGGGTTGGGAGCGATCGCATTGAAAACAAAAAAGTTTTTCTCACTAGAACTACTTTTTCAACCGATCGTTCCTATGGCAGCTATATGCTATAGTCATCCGATCCGGCCGGTTCCGACAAATGTGCAGCGTATTTATACCAAATGACTTCGTGCAAAGTTTGGTTACGATAGCTTTAAAACTGACGGAGGAGATAGCATAGAAACAGACGGACAGACGGACGGACAGACGGACATGGCTATATCAACTCAGCTCGTCATGCTGATCAAGAATATATATACTTTATGTGGTCGGAGATGCTTCCTTCTGTGCGTTACAAACATCTGGACAATTTTAATATACCCTCTCCAAGGGTATAAAAACATT